>JAPYZA010002434.1:0-21246 GCA_030522685.1 Eupelmus azureus | reverse complement strand
GTTTTTCTATTTCAAGTCATACGAACTATTATCAAGTTTTACGAATCCATTAACTATTGTATTAGGCAATGAAATTAGTCAAAATAAAACTTGAATCATTGAAGGCCTCCATATAGTTTTTTAGTCAGTAAACTATTTCTCAACTTCGCATAAATACAGCGCAAATCTCTAAATGTATCAGCCACATCCAAGCAGCGTGCGTACACCGTAAAGTCGCCGAAAGTGTAAACCTCGTCTCTTTTATTCCGATCCAAATGAAAACGTAAAAGAAAAGAGCAAACTCTCTCTGCTCTCGGGCCATTTAACTCTCGGCTTGCTCCGCCCAAGCCGAGCTTTGCGGGAAAAAAAATTTCCCCGAGCGTGTGCGGTGCGTTTCTCGGCGATGACTCGAGAGAAAAACGATTTTAATCCCGAGAATGAAATGAAAGCAGCGGGCGTAAAGCAAACTTGCGGACGCATCGTAAAGTGCACAATAACAGAGCAACGGCTTTATTGACGTCGTTTCGCAGCGGGGCGATAGCATCTAAAATCGATGACAGTGCTGTATACGCGGGCATGCTCGGCGGGTGACTCCATGGTAATCAGATAAAAGGGCTTTAGGGTCAAGAAGAGTCAAAGGATGAAGCAAGCCAGAGATGAGTCAGAAAGTGCAGCTACTTGATTTCACGCGATCGACTAAATATAAACTTGCTATATTTTACGGAGTGTGTATTAAATTTTTTAGGTTGCTTTATCGAAATATGGCCGAATTGGAAGCACGGGCTAATAGCTATTTAATTGCTACGGCTCGATCCGCACGAATATCGATTACGAGGAAGCGCTCACTGATAAAGGCTGATTGAAGATTCGCTGGCTCTGCCGGCTCATCCTCCCTTCTTCTCCTCTAATCTCGCATAACTTCGAGTTTTGGATTGCTTATGTGTGTTATATCGGTACTATTTTGAAAATGTACGGGCGCAGTTCATTTCAATAAAAAAACTGTCCGTCGAATGGTGGGTTATTCGAGTCATAAGTAGTTACGGGCGGGATTGGCCAGACCAACACACTTTTTATATACAGCGCGCGCCTGACGATTGCTCTCTGGCACCCGTGATTCTTCAAGCTATAAGCGTCGCTTGGTAACGTAATCATCCTCCCATCATCGTCCAAGTTACTTACTTTGTACTTCTGGGATGAGCGAGACATCCTTGAAAGTCCTGTCGCAACTGTATATACATTAGCCGACAACGGACATCGCACCGCTAACAAAGACCGATAGATTCATAGCACGCTTCAACTCTTAGTTAAAATTCAATTTCAACATGTCATTATAACAATAATATCACAGATTCGTCATTTATAGTTGAAAGTCTTAATAATAAGAAAAAAAAAGAGTTATCAATTTATTCAATTTCGAAAAATTGTAAATATCGCGATAAGCGTGATTCTAAATGTATATTTTATACAGTCAATAAACTCTGTTAGGACCGCGGTTGTATTTAATGATAATCATTCATATACAGTGTAATGAATAAGTTAATTTAACAGTTCCTCTATTTGAACTGTGGCTAATTATTTCATCGAGTATATTAATAAACTTTAAGCCTCAAGTTAAAAGTTAATATTTAAAATTAATATATTCTTGAAAGCTTCTTGAAACGTGTATATATATCATTATCAATTCACAATGTAACAGTTAATTTTACATTTGTAAAATCTTGTCTGATTTATTGAAAAATATAAATCATCTAAAAATCACAATCAAGCTCAGCTTGGTGATAAATAAAAAATGCGGAATTAATTAAATCGACTAACACTTGGAGAATTAATAAAAATTTTGTTAAAGTAAGAATTTGAAGTGGCATTTATGGACAATGAAAACAAATTTGCGTAAAAGCCTCAGAACCGCAAACGAAAGCGAAACAGTGGCGACGGCGGCGGCAGCGGTGCGTTGAACAGTCGCTCTCGCGTATCAGCGAGCAATTTATTTAATTGTTTGGATTAGATCCGACGCGGTCCATTCGAATTCGAAAGCAATTCGCGGGGGCTCGATTCCATCAAACTACATACATTGCGCATTACCTCGGTATAGATGCGCTCCCTGCTGTCGACAATTCTGAAAGCAAATTTGCACTAATGACCCTTCTAATTTATTTAACCCTATGCAAATCAGAGAAGGAGGTGAAGGATAATTGCGAATAAAAAAAGAACTCCTTCCGGGTCATGATACGTTCGATGCCGTTAAATTAAATACACTTCAAATAGCATTTAAATGCAATCGAATTTATTATTTCAATATATAATATTGTAAGCTATGATGATATATGACATTTTATGTTGCCCTCATTTTTATAATTTCTTTATTCATAAATAATCTAGCCTGTTTTACCGCTCCATTTTCCTCTTTTTAACCGTTCAGCGCAATATTTTGCTCTTGCTATTTTTCATAAAAACAAATTAACAATCGTTATTATTTTTATCGCAACTCCCAAGCCACATATGTAACTTTTTATTTATATTCATTTTTACCTTCGTAAAATGCGTACACTTAATAAAAAAAGTGTATGACAAAAATTTTATTTATTTTTTTTAAATTTAAAGCAAACTGTTTATTTTAAATTTTAATAAATATTTGCTTTTTAAAAATTTTTGTGCATACATTGCTTGTGCATACATTGCTCGTAGCTGATCATAAACAGCTTAAGATATTTAAAACAAACTTGCGTTAAGTTGGTTTTAATTATATATAGTATGCTTAAAAATTAAAAAAAAAACATTAAATTTGTTTCTACTACCTACTTTACTAAAATTTTCTTCCTTCTATTAATACGTATTTTTTTTAGAGTAGTTGGCCAGTTTCGTTTTAAAGATGCAAGCTATTTTCAACTAAACAATTGTTTTCAAATAATGCAAGAATCCGTTAAAGAACCCCGTGTGCAATTAAAGTCCTCTTACTATAAAAAATAAATCCTAAATTACACAACGATATTTTCTTTTTTTATTAATTCAAAACGACTTATCGTTCTCTTTTTGCCTCTGCATGCGGTGTTATTTATACGCGCGTTATTAAACTGTCGTCCATTTATCTCTTCAATTCGCAACAACCCTCATCCTCTCTCCTTCCTCTTTCTCTCTATTCACCTTTCATTATTCTCTCTCCTCTGCCCCTCGCAATTCCGTTTCCTTCTTTTCTGCTTACACTCTCTTCTTGTGCGCCTGTCAGGTTTTGTAACTGGTTTTTGTACCGCTCTCTCTTTCTCGCTCTCTCTTCTCGCTTATTTGTACATGTGAAGTGATTACTTGTGTAATCGGTCCTTTAAACTTATTTTTGAATTAAAATCCTTATTTCAACTGAAGACTATTTAGAAAAAATCACGTCTCAATTATTTATAACAGCAGTTGCAAATAATTAGCTGCTTAATCCACTATAAAGTCTCTGTAATCTGGCTTTTTCGCGATAATTAAAATGCCCTTACGCGATACGAAGGTATTTTTAAGTTGGCCTCTCCGCGTTACAAAAAATGCAGCTCGACAAATATGACGCCGACCACTTAACAAATAAGGCAAAAAGCTGGAAAATTCACCGCAGTGGGCTTTTATCTCTTACTCTCTCTCTCTCTCTCCTCTCTCTCTCTCTCTCTCTCTCTCTCTCTCTCTCTCTCTCTCTCTCTCTCTCTCTCTCTCTCTCTCTCTCTCTCTCTCTCTCTCTCTCTCTCTCCCTCGCTTTGTTTTATCTTCTTATTCCAAGTGCAGGCTCTAAACACGTTAAAGCCTTTAATTCAATGTACCTTTGTGAATAGTTGTTTTAATTTTATAATTAATTCCTTTTTTAACGTAATCTTCATTTTTAGCTAATTTTGCTGTGAATATTTATATCGGATAATAATTTAAAATAAACAGTAAATTCTCAAATTGCTGGGCAAATGCAAAAAGAAACTATATGAAGATCATACACATATACATACATACACATACAACATAGATCTTTACAAAATCTTTGTTAATTCAACAAACAAAAATGTTAACAAACTACACGCTTGTTTCTAACCGCGATCGGTTAGCCAACTTTGCAACGACCAATTTCATCGGCAACTCCACAATATACAAACAGCTCGGCAGCCGCTGCAAACTCTAATAATCGCCGGGATTTAAGCGCGCGAAAGACGGCAACCGCGAGGGAGCGCCAACACGTGTTCCTGCCGACCTACCTACCACCGACAGCACACCGCCAATTCCAGCCCCGTTGGCCTCCTTCCCCAGTGTCGCCTTCGTCCCGGCAAAGTCGCGAATTCTCCCCTTCGCTAATTTTCGCGACGCTACGATAACACTGCGGGGGTGAGGGTCCCGGTAATACGAACGTTGCATTATTAATAAAGCGCGGGCCTGCGTTACGCTGCGCTGTATAACGAAGCAGCGCATGCGAAATGCAAATTAGAGGCGCTTATGTGCGAGGCGCGCGGCTCCTTTTTTCTCGGCGGCGCTGCTTATTTTCGTTTCAAACTCGACGTTAATGGATAATTACGCGAAACTTTCGGTGTTAATAATATACGTTGCTCGTTTCGATTATTGCACGGGTTTTTAGGATGAGAAGAGTTTTTCGGTTTGCGGAGAGGAGGTTCTTATTGAATTTTTCAGCGGGGGATTATTCGGGCAGTGAGGTGCTTCGGCTTCTTGTGTCTGTGCGTTGGTGGAATTTAAATTTTTTTAAATTTTAGATATCTACCAAGTGCACGAAAATTTATTTATGAAAGTAGGTGCATACTGGGAGAGTTGAAGAGACATTCAATGATTCAGCGTTTACGTTTTTTGGGATAAATTATTTAAGAAGCTGCTTTATTCAAAGTCTACCTGCTGGCCTTAATTTCTACAATGTATCGTTTAATTTTTAATTTGTAATAATGATAAAATTTTTAGATTTATATAATTATATATAAAGTGTATTATTTGTATCGTCATTCTAAAGATGAAATAAAAAACATAAATGAACTTATAAGCGCCAATAAAATTTATAATATATTTTCATTTGTTACTATATAAAAATATTTATTAAAAGCTTAGCTTAAACTAGAGTATAAGTAAGTTTCGAATAAAAATTAATTTTATTTAAAATTAAAACACACTGCACGCAAAAAAATTTTTTAAACTGTAAAGTTTACTACTTTGAGTCGTCGCAGCTTCGACCCTTGGTAATAGAATATATGAATTTAGTTGGTTGAATGCTTAAAATTTTTAACAAAACTTCCTTCCATTGTAGCAAAAGTCACATTATTTTTTAAACAAAGAGTAATTGCTACTGCAATTCAAAATCTAACAGATGTTACTATCCACGTTAATTTCACTTATCAGCAAGCATCACTGACCCGATTCACGCTCCCAATTCCACCCACGTGAATTCCCAGTCCCCGCGAACAAACGATAAAAGAAAATTAACAGCATTGAAGTGTCATTGTCGCGAGGAGAAAAAATTTGCAATTTAATTGTAGCCCACTCTCTAACACGCAGAGAACCCCTCCAAGACAAACGAGCCCTCGCCGTAGATCGTCCAGATAAGGCAGACCAAAAACTCTCTCTCTTCCGGCCGGTCGCGCGCGCGAGTTCGCCTCCTCACGTGTGTGTCACGCACGAAGTACTCGATTAAGAAAGCGCGTGATGGCGCAGCACGCGTGATCTCCGACGGGGGTCGGCCCGTCGAGATAGAGCATATATAAGCGTCTAAGAGCGGAGGCGAGATGACAGCGACAACCGCGCCGCGGCGTAGATTGAGGCGAGATAGCCGAGCGCACACTTGCCTCTGACGCTGGTAGCTTGCTCTTTGGATGCGACACAGCCACAGGCATACGCGTGCAGAGAGGCGTATGGGAGCATAGCCACGCAACTCACACTGCTGATCGATTTACGCTAGATTTGCCGGCGTTGATATTGATTCGCGTGCCGTTGACGCGATCGGACGTCGAGCAATTATCGGAATCAAAGGGAAATCGGGCGTGCTGATGTGTATAGTCCGCTAAAGACAATATACTTTTAAAATGAAATTAGCTTTTTGGTATACTTAGGGGGTTTTTTAGAATGCGCAAAACTAATACTTGGTTCTTCTGAGAAATAAGTTTGAAATGTAAAAAACTTGTCGTATGAAACGGAATGAAGTTGACGAATTTATAAGTACTTTTCTTGTAGTTGCTAGACGCTGCACAGCGTTTTTGAGACTGAGGCGGAATGGAACGTAAAGATAATTTTTTAATATTGGGGGTTGAACACGAAAACTTGCGGTATATAATAGCACGGTAGCGCCATCAGGGCGCTGCCGCGTAGTTTCTTATAAGAATAGGCAAAGAAGAGCTTTGACAGGATAAATTTACAATACTAGGCAAATCAAACTATCGAAAATGAATAATTTCTTTTTTCAACCTATTTATAACCTCATTTAGCACATAATCAACAAAAATTTTACGTCAAAATTGCAGCGTGAGACATGTGCTATAATTACTTATTTACATAAATTTATAGTAGCGGTTATATATAATTTGTATTTGGAAACTGGATAAATATTTTTACGTGGATTAATTAACGAAGTCGTGTTATTTTTAATAAAAGAAATGGATTTTATTTTTTTAGAACAGTTGATTAAAATTAAATACAATATTATTTTCCAAGAACGGATACGGATCGACTATTTCTATAATCACAGTATGAAAGGATTAAAATTTCACATTTGTATATTTCTATAATTTGATGAATTACCTTCACGTCAGTCGTGAATATTTAGTACAATAAGTTATTATGAAGGATATTGAGAATCAATTAAGAGAAATTTAAAAAAATAAAAAATTTTAATAGAATTATAAATCTAAAACTTTAGAAATGAATTACTGAATTTTGTTAGCCAAGCTTTCCATAGGTGGAAATGTCTATGTAAAAGTTTACACTAATTTATCATTTAATTGAGGATAATTTTTATCATTTCAAGATCTTTTAGGACCCCGTTTGTAGGAGTTTATTCCTGACTATGTGGTTCAATATGAATTAACAATCTCAGAATATCTTAATAAGTATAAATAACTTTAATAAAGATATAGAATAATTAATAAAGATAAAAAATCTTATACGTCAGGCCAACGAAACGCGGAGTTTGAACGCGTCAATCCGATTATTAAATTCGAAAATTCAAACTAAAGTTACCCGAGCTGGTTAAACATTAATAATGCTACTTTTTTATTTCCTCTCTACAACTTCAGTTATGTACATTAACTTTAAGAAAAATGAAGCTCGCTATATCATATTTATAACTTTATCATTTCAACGGTATCAATATTTTCAATAGTACTATTTTTATAATGTAAAACTGATAAATATTTAATATACATATCCTCAATATTGTCCTAGTTTATATATGGAAGTATTTCATATTGAAGTTTAATTTATAAATCGATGAATACCAAAGATATATGAACGAAAATACGGTGCGTTCATTTATTTTTAATTATCTGTAACAGCAGTAGTCTGATGCAAGATTAATTTTAATCTATCGGGAAAAAAATATAAATTTAACGCTGAAATACTGCAGCAAATTCTTTACTTACATTTACCCACACATTTTATTATAAATATTTAATGAATATACTATTACCCAACGCGAATGCTTTTATTAATTAAAAGATTACCAATGGCGTAGTTGAAATATCGGAATGAGAAAAGAAGAAAAATAAATGGTTCGTTATTCATACGCGAGATAAATAAACGGCGAACCTAATCAATAAGAGCGCGAGCGATCTATTTATCCAAAGTCAGTGAGCCATTCTCCCGACTGACAATACGTCTCTCTTTCTCCTTATCGCTTTCCACCTGCCACCTTCATCCCCGCAAGCTCGCTCAAGAAGTCGCTTTGCCATTTTGAATGTCCCCCCGGCTTAGCTCCATAGAGGCGCGTAGGCGCCGTTAACGAAGCCCCCCCCCCCTTCATGCGCATCGATGTTTTCTCAATTGGAAATCCGATAAGGCGCGAGTAAAAAAGACGGAGAGGGATCACTCGCGCGTCGGCTGAGGAATGCCGAGGAAGGAAGTTATCGACAGCCTTAAGCACCTTGGGCTTCTCTTTCTATCTCGTGTACGGCGTACCTGTACGGCTTTACGCCTTGGGGATGACTACCCGGTGAGTAATACCGGTTCTGCGAGAGCGCACCGGCCGATCGATACATCTACGGGCCCGCCGCCGCCCCCGCGCTATATATGAAGGGAAGTGATGTTGAGCGGGGCCGTCTAGGTGGCTTCGAATTTCCGATGCTGCTCGGGATGGTCGAGAGTTTCGATGGAATTTTTAATGGCGATGGAGATTTTTATAGGTTTCTGGCAATCCGATGCTTTTTAACTTTCAAATGCCTTTCGAAATCGATTTTTCTTCTCGTCCAATACATACTCGCTGAAAAATAACTCAAAGTCCTTTCAGACGCTTGCTTTTTTAGAATCTCCTCTAGACGATTTTTTATGATAACACGCCGAGCCATAATGAAACTTGATAAAATGAGAAACTCGGCATCGTTCGATAATAGAATTCGCGAAATATTGATCGACACGCCTTACACAGCAGCCCGGTGCGAAGACTTAAAAAAAAAGCTTTAGCGCAGTCGATAGCCTGGCTGGACGGAGGCTCCCGGGGGCATTAATTGGATGCTATCATAAGAGTGCCTCTCCTCCGCATCGTAAACAACGAACGATCGAGAATAGCCACATGGCCGAAGAGAGAAAGCGAGCCTAGTCGTGTGTGCATATACTCCCATTACGGGGCTTAAGCCGCGGAATTGGATGACGCAAACCGGCGTTTGCTGCCTGCTGCCTACGCTGCTTCATTGATCAATGGACAGGATGTTGGCTTCAGAGTGCTTTCTTATCTCTAGGGTTTATTATAGGCCGCGAGAGGCTCGCGCGAATATAAACGTTAAGAGGTGCGCTGCTGCTGCTGCTGCTGCTGCTGCGGTGCTGTGATTCATTGTAGGCCCCTGGATTGGCTTTCTCTCTCTCTCGCTCACCTACGCTTTTAGAACGTGCAAGATCTGCAGAGGGTCACGTTACTTGTGCGTGGAACAATACGTTCTGGGTTATTAAACTTCTGTGCGCCTCGAATGACGTGCATGAATAATTTATTTTTTGCTTCAAATCTGTGGGGAATTAAAATTATTTTCCGCGCATACCGAAATGTCAAAGGTAATTTTTATTCAAAATGCTTGAAATTTTCATCCCTTTTGCGTAGAATAAATATATTTCTAGAAAGGGATCTGTTTATATCTGCAGTATCGACTTTTCATGCTCGTTGAAAGAAAATATCTTTAATTAAAACGAACAAATAAAAGTTTAATTAATGTTTTTGCGTTATAATTATATATCTTCAAAACAAATTCGTATTTTCTCTTTGTGTGTCAATAATTTAAATATCAAGTAAAATGTTTTAATTTTCTAAAGTATTTGCTTGAACCTATTAGTATTTTAATATAAGTTTCTAACATAAGCCCGTTAACACCTCGGTGTCTTGTATACTAACTTGTTGAAATGGAATTACAAAACTGTTAAATTATTTATGAGCATTACATTCTCGAATCAACTGTAATCGTTCTTGGTCCTGTTTTTCACTTATGTATAACAGGTCAACAATACTTTATAAGACTAAGTATGCAACGCAGAAACCGTTGAGCGCATATCAATGCGAAAACGAAATCTGTATATAAAAGTTGTCTGAAAAAGTAGTAGAATCCAGACGGCCGGCGGCATTATACCTGCTCGGCTGGCATTCCATCATTCTCATATCATTGGAGCGAGTCTGTGAAAGCGATCGTCCGTATCAAAAGTCAATTGGAGGGGCTGGCGCAGCGGAGCGCACGGGCCCTCTCCTTTCGCGGCGTATAATGGGAGCGAAATCCTTTGAGAAATAATAATGCAAACGATTAAGTGGATGATCGGCAAAAGGATAAGGGAGCGAGGGGATCGCAAAGAACAATCGTTTGAAAGATAATACGCGCGGCGCGGCGCAGCATCATCAGCAGAAGAAGAGCGGCTCGCTGGCTGGAAAATATTTTTAATGAAATATGGCCGCTGCAAAGATTGGATTAATTAAGAGCGAGAAACCGATAAAGTTTCCCTTGAAAGGATAAGCGCGCATCGACTTTCTCTCTTTCTCTCTCTCTCGTTCGCTCCTAGCCCCGATGGTATTGTGCCCGCCAATTCTGCAAAGGCAGCAGCAGCCGCGGCCCGCGGCAGTTTGCGCAAGAGCAGCCGGCTAAATGAAATGCGGGCGCCGCGTGGCCAAGGATTATACGAGAGTTTCAATACCAACACCGGGCCATTGTTCGCCGGAAGATCGTTAACTTTATAATGACACAATTGATAAAGAGGGAGGCAGCCTCCCCGCGAGCGCTCACCGGCGACTAACAATAAGTCCCGACATCGGCGCTCTTTTCTCCAGGCGCGCATCAGGCCACTCTTTCGAGAGCCGAACGCCATGCACCCATAGTCATTCTCGGTTATTCTCTTATTATTATTCTTCAGGGAAAGCTGATATCTTTTCCCGCTTGTCTTTCTATATCTTGAGTAATTAAAATGTTTGTTGCTTTTGAGTTTATGCTGCGAGGAGAAGATTTTGTATCGCTCGAGCTCTTGCGTTTACTGCTCTGATTTACGGCTGATTAGAGCTTGATTGTTTATCGAAGCATTATTTGATGTACCGATTATTATTTCGGAACAAAAGTTAGTTAGAGACATTATTACGAAAAGTCTTTGTATATTGAAGAAACGTTAAAAATGATCCTGCTAGAGAATTGACCATATTCTGGGCAGAATTTCTGGGCAACAAAACGACATGTATCTAGAAATTCTGTTTAAAGCATTTTCAGAATTTTAGATAAGTGTCATTTTAACATTTGTTGACCGGAATTTCTGCCCAGAATATGTTCAATTTGTTACCAGGTGAAATGAATATTTAAACAAATTCTAAAACTTATATAAATAGGTAAACTAGTACACTCGGAATAACAAAACAGCCAAATCTAATTGCCAGACGCGAAATGCAAAAACAAATTATCGAATCAGCGACTCTGTTTATATCCGTGAGACGGGTTAAACATGATTATAAAGTAGTAGGGCGGTAGCAGGGGGAGCCGCTCGATTCGCCAAGTGGCGTGACTGATGAATAATGATGAGGGCCTCTCGCTCTTCTCGAACACTACATAATTCGTCGAATTCGAGTTCTATCTCGCTGATTTCTCTCCCTCTCTCTCTCTCTCTCTCTCTCTCTCTCGCGATTCGCGCGCACACGCGTACACATAACCCAGGCAGCTCGTCAATCAGGAGGCGCAAATCACATTGAATCGCGGCGCAGCGAAGTTGGCGTCGCTGATTATACAGCGGGCGGCGCATCTCTATGACAAAGGCGGGGCCCAGCGCCGCCGCCGCCGTCGGGCAATATTGTCGAGAGCCAACATACGTAATCGGGCTCTCCGCTCGCGTCCGCTCGGCGCGCATGAAAGCAGCCTGCGAGCGGATCTGCCGGCGGCATGCCGCTCGCTCGCTCGTGCTTATAAGTCGAAGCGCGAATGACGTGCCGTCATGCGTCGCGGGATTTGATGCCGCGCTTACTGGATGTCGATACGCGTTGTTCCGACGCTTTGAATTTCTTCGGGACGCGAGCGCGGCTACTGGCCTACTTGCCGAGGCGTCAGGCGCAAGAGGGATTTACGCGGGTTTGGATATTCAATCAATTGAGCGCCCGGCTAAAGTGGAGCTTGCAAGCTCAGACTGTTCTCGCTGTTTTTTTGATAAGATTTTTTATTCTTCTTCGTACATAAAATTTTATTTGGGTTTTCGATGTAGCGATAGGTGCGAAAAAGCGTAGTCTATTAATTTATTGAAAAGATTAGTTTTACTTATTTTTAAAATTAAACTTTCAGAGGAATTATAGGTATTTGGAGTAAAAGTACCCTCGACTGACTGTGTTTTGTTTAAATGTGAAATATAGAATTTCATGAATCCGATAATAGTTGACTAGATTTTAGAGGGAGAATTGATAAAATACTAATTCCAAAATAATCTTCAATTTGATAATTTGCTTTTAGATTAACAATTAATAAAAGTCGGTCGATCTTAACAACATTTTTTTACGACTCACATATTTTACATTATTCATTTATGGCCCTCGAGTCTTTACGACCAAACTTAGTTGGGAATTGTCACTCTCTTATTTTAGAAAAAGAATTGGCCATAAAACACTAGAGACATACATAAACGTTGTTACCTAGAATTTTTTATGACTTTCCCTCTACTTTATGACATGTGGTTTTACGATAATTTTAAGAGATATAATTTCATAATTTTAGATTTTTTAAGGTTACTTAAAATTTTAAACTATATACCAATTAATAAACTGTAATAAAAAATAATATTTAAAGTTATAATATTTTATTCAGTCCATAAAACTTTGTTGGTTTAAAAGTATAATTCTATTTTTGTTTCAGGTGAGCTTTTGATCATCCACATACTTGTATCTATATTTTAAATATAACTGGTGAGTTTTAATTAAGAGTTTTACTAAAAATACGTTATTTTATAACATTTATTTTAAATCAAACTTGCTGAAATTCATTAACATTATTATTTATATATCTAACATTTAACATTATTATTTATATATCTAAGGCAATATAACTTGCTATTTATTCTTCATTGAATTAATAATGCAATAAAAATTTAATTATGCAGAAGATGGAGCACTTAGTATATTTTAAAACTCTCGATGAAGTAAAAATCTATGCACCGCTGCATAATCCATTACCTTATAACAAAGGCTGTCAGCGAAGTACGGAAAAGAATTTAAGTGATTAATTTTTCAACCTCTGACTCAGCCAAAATCTTAAGAACTTAGGCAGAAGTTTATAACTTGAGGTAATAGTTCGAACAAAAGAAAGAACTTGATCCGCGGCACTAAGAAATTCGAATTATCGCGAAAAGCTTATAATTGTCTTGAGCCATCGACGACAGGCGATCCAAAATGAAGTTTAAAATTGAAGAAAAGATTCGGTATTATTTTACTTTAAAAATGCTCGACTTAACAATCGATTTCTCATAAATCAACTCTTGATTACGCCTATAAACAGCACTAACCATTCCGATATTTTAAGCTTCTCGATTCGTGACCCGGATTAATCAGCCAACAAAAGTTCTCCAATAAAAGCAGCAACAAAAGCAGCCCAAATTTTTGCTCGACAATTATCTGGATAAAGTTGGCCGGCCTGGGCATTAAGGGGTTAAGCCTTCATTAGCTGAGGCAGGCTGCGCGTCAATGTACAGCGCGCCAACTTTCGAGGTGTTCGATGACAAAGTGACTTGTTACAAACTCTTCCTGCGCCAGCTCGCTGGATAAAATAATAATCATACTTCCTCTCCGGAGCTCGCTGCTGGGAGCCGGCAGATAAGGACAAATAAGAACGCGTCATACTGCGAAAGATCGCTTCCTCGACTCAGCCCCACTCTCCGGGCCTCTTTCTCTCTCAAATTGCATTCTCCGCGCCCGGCGGGACTCTAATTGAGTTTCCATTCAAGTTTATTCATAAGGCGAGGGTACTCGGGAGCTTGCAATGATTCAGCGACTTTTGCTGGGTAAAAGCTCGCGCCTTTCCGCGAAACATAGCGATCGCCTCGTAAATCTCATTCATATAGGCCGCCATTTGAGAGCGGCCGCTAAGCGCGCGCGCACACATTCAGAGATCTTGACTCGTTAAACTTCTATAAAGTTTGATTTCGTCTCTGCTTGCCTACCCCAGAGCCATTCTCGCGGCTTAAACTTTCACTAATAACGTACGGCCGATAATAATGGTCGTACGCCGCGATAATAACCGTAAAGAGAGGCCCAGACCTTACCTCGCTCTTCGGAGCCAGCCTCTACGAGAGCACGCCAGTTTGCATATATAGATATATGTATAGACTTACGCACAGAGAGCGTTGAGCGCGGCATATACTCGCGCGTATAAAGGTTGTAAGCCACCTTCGCAAGCTCCTCGTTCGCGCTTATACGCTTAGCTGGTTATAGGCAGCTGTAAGGATAAACGAAAACGGCCTTTTCTTTCACCAGATTTTCGGGCTTTCATGTGAAGCTTCGATTTTAATGTCGTTTCTGGTTGTTTATTTGTAGGCGTTATGGAATGAATGTTACCTGTGTTTGTTGCGAGTAGTAAAGGACCGTGTTTGGTCAGACGTCACTGTTCAAAAAAATTTTTATTTATAAAGTAAATTTTGTATATTTTTAAATTATTTCTTTTTCTTTCTTAATAAGAGTAAAGAAGCAAAAAGTGGACATTTTTTAAATTAATTTGATAACGTCAATTATTACTAATAAAAAATGTAACTTGTTAAAAACCTCTAAAGTTCACTGACAACTAAACGTCTAAATATATAAAACATCGATACTTTTCTTTGAATCAAAACCATCCACTACAGCATTTACACGAAGCGGTAGAGTTTAGGCACACTGGCGTTATTCCGAGCGCGAGAACTTGCACAAAAGAGCCGCTGGCTTGGCGTAAGGGCGCGCAGCTCGCGCGGGCAGATTAGCTCTGTAATTGGGAGCCAGTCGGTACAGCATGAATAAAACAGTGGCTCCTGCGCGCTAAAGCGGGTTATCTGCTTAACGTCAATGAACGGCCGGCCGAGTAGCTTCGGCAAGTGGAAAGTGTCAGTTCGACTTAAAATAGAATTCTTCCGAGTGCTCGCTTGAGATTCGGCTGTGCCGAGTAAGTGGCGCTGGGTGTGGTTGGATAATTTTTATTATTTCACGGTAGATCGAAATAGTTTTGTAACCGCGTTGATAATCGTCGTATACTCGATACACTTGATTTGACGACTTTATTTTAATCCTAGTCTATTACTAATGCAATAATGAGTAAATAGACGGCAAGTATTGGTTCGCACTGGCAACTAAAGAGAGAGGGAGAGAGAGGGAGAGAGAGAGGATGTTCATCTCTCGGGGAAACGACTAGGAACATCCATTATTCATTCTGTGCAAAAACAGTAAACAAAGTTTTCGAGAGAAAATGGATGTATATTCAAAATTCAGAGGCGCTATTTTCGATCTATGCACAAATTCAAATTGCGTTTCTGGTATAAACTAGAGGACTGTATCGGGATAAATGCAGTAATTTAATGACGCGAGCTTTGCTCGCTGTTTTCAATGTGTTTGCACCCTTACATCGCGATAGCTGGGGTATTCACTTGCGTATTCGCGCCCAAGCGGCCGCCGCCAGAATAGAACTTGTAATTGCACATTTAGTTTCCTAGGGTCTTATGTACAACGTGTATAACTGTTATAATGAAAATGTTATCGCGGAAATGCAGATACGCAGCACGTTCTGAGAAAGCGCGGAAAGCCATATTTTTCAGATTAATATTATAATGAATTATGTTTTTCAATTAATTTTAAAGGTAATTCATTTGCTTTGTTATTAATTATACAATCGTAAAAAATATAATGTTCTTGAAATTGAAATCGAGTAATTCTTTCAATCTTTTTAACAAATGTATATGAACGGAATTTATTTAATTTAATTAATTTCTCTTACTCCCCACGCTCATAATTATATCACGCTCAGCGAAATGTCCAAATACAGAAAGTTTGAAACCTTATAGTATGCAGCAGAGACCAGTGTCGACGTGAAAAACTGCAAAAGAAACTCTCTCTTATGTACTCAGCTAAAACAAATTAATTTCAGCGCGCCGAAAAGTCATACACCCCCTGTAAAATCAAACAGCCGACAAGCCCGTCATCTCTTAAGCCTCGCAACTCCGCCAAGAAATATCAAATTCTCGACTTGGAATATCCGACTCTGCAAACGTTATTAGCGCTCATGAGTAGCTCCGGCTTTTGCACACATCTGTAATTCCGTCGCCTTCTCCGCTCGCGTATATATCCAAAGAAAGAGGCCGGAAAATAAAGCCAGCGGCAGAAAGTGCGAAGCGCTCTCTTTTCTCGAGGCCGCGGGCCACGCGGGCGCGATATATTTCCCTCGTTCGCAGCCCTTAGGTACGTATTTCAGGCTCTTTAAGAGCAGGGAACAAAGGGCCTGTGTACTCCAGCCCAAGTCATTTCCGCGCGCGAGAGCGAGCGACTCGGTCGTTTATTCATGCGCGGCGTTATCGAAGCGCCTCCCTGCGTTATCGCGCACTCGTTGCTGCGTTGCTGCTGCTGCAGGTCTTTTGTTGCGCTTTTATGAGCGGACCGACGCTCGCGCGGGATGGACTATCATCGGCACGGGGAATCGAAGAGCCAAGCGAGATCGCATCTTACGAGGTTCAGGCCGGGGAAGGCAGCCGGGTGTTTTTCAGCGAAATTTTACGCTTGTCGTTTTTTAGTTGGCTTTCGAATGATTACTTTTTTGAAGTTGGCTATATTTTTGTGCGTAGGGTCTGGCTGAGTTAATAAGATGTGTTGATTGAATTCTGATTTAAAGAAATTTTTTTAAAAACAAAATTTATTATTTTAATGCTTAATGTTTACGTAGCTGTAGAAAAGTTCTGATTCTCAAGTTTCTTAGTCTGTCAAGAGTAACAGTTTAGTACCTTAGTAAACTTTTTAGAAACTATAGTTATTATTTTCTTAAAAATTTTAAAAGTACATGTTAATATTTAATCTTGTTCTAATAATTTTATCTTTAAAAGTTGTAAAAGGGCGATAAATTCTGTAATTTAAAATACTTTTATTTATCAGAAATAAATAATATTATATGCTATTTAGCTCTTTATAAAACAGAAAGCTAGTTTTGCAGATTGAAAAGTTATTATTTCTATTACTAAATATTCGATTCAATATAATGTTTTTATTTGGTTTAAATTTAGGTCATATATGAACAAATTTCCTATGACAAGTTCTACCATTAGGCTAATGTAATTATTACAATCCGAAAGCTCGTTATCGATGTTGGCGTTTAAAGAACATAATTGTTCACTTTTTATAAGGTCATGGATTCGAAAAAAACTTATTTAGCTTGTTAAGCCAAGATTAAATGACCCACTAATTATACTCAAAATTTAATTAATCAGAAGATATACTGACTAACACATTCTCATTATCTAGAGATGCACCCATTTAAAATGGTTAGAGGCTTAAAAACAATATTGAACCAATTTTTACAATGGATTATTAAATAGAATTATTTCTACTACGTTTTAAAGCCTTTACTTTTTTTATCAAAAAATTCATTATTTCTGCCAATTAGAATTAAAAAGATCTTAAATAGAATACTCAGGCAAAATTTAAAAACATTTCAAACTGAAAAATACCAATTCGATCTTATTGTCAGTTACGCTGTATTTCTATAGTATGTATTAAAAAATTAATAAAACATCTTTTTAGAATATTTATATAATTTAATTAAAAAAAATGCTGTATTGACAATATCTTTTATTTGAACCTAATAATTCATTAGAGCGCGATGAACGTCGATTACATGTAATATCGATAAACGCGCTTTCACACAGCGATAAGAATAATTGGCGCAATCGTTCATAAAATTCAAATAAAATCGCTTTAGCGAAACAGGAGAAATAAAAAATAAAGAATCGCTCGGTACGAAATCGATAAATATCGCTAAAATATGCGAAGCGCTGCGGGCGTGAATTAAAGTCGCGTTGCCCGCGTAATATCTGCAGCTGGAAAAACAAAGACCGTCGCACCGTGAAAAGTGAAAAAGAGAAGGAAGGACAGGCGGAGAAAGTAAAAAAGTAGTTGCAGGACAGCAGCAGCAGCAGCAGCATCTCTGGAAAATTTTATAAATAATGTATATAGCGCCGGTCGCTCGCGCGCGAAGATCGATTGGTCGCCCTCAGCGTTTTATTATTCGCCGGACGACGCGCGCGTCGCGGCATAAAGTTTTCGGCTGTATACATATATATACATTTGAGCGTAGGAGCGAGACGCAGCAGACAGAGACGGCGCGCAACAAAATAATTACAGGCGAACCAGAAAACCCGCTGGAATATCGATGAGTCCCCCGATGCAGCGAAATATAACGCCAAAGAGTATCGGGCCGAATTCATCGCTGCGCTTGGAAAAATTTGAATAATTTAATGGTCGACGCTGAAGCGCTTTCCGTTTCCATTGCTCGGGCGTTTTTTCTTTTACCTTTTTTTTCATTATTTTTTGCTCTTCTGCGCCCGCACTTTTTTTCCTCGGCGCCCTTTCTGCGAATGCTCGATTGCATTTCTTACGAGCCTGCGAAGGATGTCGACGAAGGGAAGAAGACTGGTAAGAAAAGCCAGATGCCGGAGGCCTGAACAAATTCCATTGTATAAAAATAATGACACTACGGCAATCTTATAAAACGCGCGCCTGATGCGCGCTCAGCCTCTTGCCGCGCTTCTCGACATAAATGTGATTTTGGCGGCGATCCGATAAGGGTTGTGCTTTTCAAGAGGAACCTGCTGATTTGAATCTTACATGAATATTATAATTGCGAATTATTATTTCTTTGACAGTATCGTGATTATGCGAAATAGAATTTTAAAGAAGATTCCTTTTTAGCTCGGAAAGGTGTAATTTTAAGCCTATGTAAATAAATTTAATTTTAAAGTTTGATTTCAAAATACTGTAGCTAGGCTAAACGCAAGGTGAAATACTTGAGGGTTGTTAAAAATTTTTCGCAATTATGCCATGTTTATTATTTAGAAGAAATAATTTTTTTATTTGGATATTCGTTACAATAATCATTCAAAAATTTCTTTGCTCTAGTACTGACCAGATCGATATTTTAAACGTTGAATATTTACATTGCCTAAATTTACATTTTAATATTTACACCTTTGGTATCAGTCAGTAATATTATGTGTTGTTAGACTATCCAAATTCGTTAATTTACTACAATTTTTATAGTGGACTATCAAGATATCCAGTCCATTCCTGCTGCACCTTCACTCCTCAGCTTTCATTATATTGCCAAACTTAATTATAATATTAATAAAATAATTAAAAAATCAATTCTGTAACTGCTTTCCGAAAAATAACTTTTTGTCCGCGGAAAAGGCGCACGCCTATTCGAGTAATTCCGTTGTCTTGTAAAAAGAGTATTCACACAACGTTTATACAGGCCCATCGGTATATTTCATTCACGCAGAGAAATGGGCCAATTTAAATTTGAGATTCTCATCCATCGAATCAGCGGACAATTTATCCCTGGCACGAGCAAGAGAACGCGTAGATATAAATGCCAGGTAAATCCATTAACCGCCTCAAAAGCATGAAAAACTGTTTTTTCAAAAGCCATCATTGAAAGTCAAACAGCGCGTATATTCATCTCGCAATCATGCGCCGGAGAGTGCGATAGTTCTTCCCTCTATAGCTTCATATGTTTCAATCTCGTCGCGTTCAATCTTCTCTGCCTCTCTCTTTCTCTCTCTCTCTCTCTCTCTCTTCCTATTCCCGAACCTCTACTCGGTGTGTTTTTTCGACTCCCTCTCTCCTTTTTTTTTCAAAACAAAAAATTGATATCCCGCGTGAAACCGCTCGTGCGTATCGAGCGAGCGCGAAATATAAAAAAATTCCAGCAGCCGAGGTCAAATAAAAGAGAACTGAGCATGAAAAAGCGCGGGCGGATGCCGCATCTGGCAGGGATAACCGAGCACGCGCATAATGGGCCGCGCGTTACACTCCTGCCCTCCTAATACGGAATTGCCCCTGTATATGTACGGCCCTGAGAGAGCAGATCCTCTCTATCCACTGCACCCTTGCCTAGAAATCGAGAGGTGCACTTGCATATGTTGAGCGCGCGTGTGTGTTTACGAGCGAATGTGCTCTCCTGCTGCCCCCCCCCCCTCTGTTTCTCCCTCTCTATTTTCGGGAAACTCGCAGGCTAAACAGACGTGAATTGGAAGTTCAATACCAAGATATTCCTCTCTCGCTCGATCCTCCTACGCGTCGGATTCTAGCGAACGCGAAAGGCTCCTCGTCGACTAATTAAACTCGAAGGAGTCGTTCGATTCGCTGGATTTGCTAACTCCACTCATGCACAGATACACACACAGAGCCAGCTAACCCCCGAACTTTTTACTAGCTTTTTATGGGACCCTGCTTTCGATTCCAAGTGTCGGACGAATTTTCATCCTCCTCGAGAATAGCGCTGCATCGGGAATAGGGCGAATAAAAATTCGTAAGGTTATGTTGACCCAAATATTTTCCTGCATATAAAGTTAGATCGTTTCGGAAAAAATAAAATTTAATTCTTTCAATGCGTCGAATATAAAGTTTTATATTAATTTCATTAAATTATATCTGCACTGATTTACGTATTCCGTGTTGCACGTAATATCCGTCTGGTGAAATAAATATGATAGCAGTAAAAATAGGCTATTGAAAATTGATAAATAAATTTACTTAATTTTGGATTAAAAATTAACGATATAAATTTGTAATAATATTCAAACTTCAACAATTTTAGTTAGCTGAGGTTCAATAAATTCATTTATCAATATAAAACTTACTTTTTTATTATTTTCTTATCATTACCAAGAACAGATTACAATAATCTTTTTACATACGCCTTTTCTTATATAAATATAAAAAGGCAATGTAAATTTTGCTTTTAATTGAATTTTGGTTTGACGGCTATTTATAAAACTAGATTCTGTAGAATTATTACCATGATATAGGAACATATAACTCGTGTTCCATTTAGGAAACTATAATTGCTACGGATTTATGTTTTCGATAAGCTATTGTGCTGTTCAGTAATCGACAACTCAGCAGCTAAAATCTTATCAAATATGAATTTTACAAATCATTTTGATAATGAAAGCTAGATACATTATTTTTTCTTTAACTTAATTTAAAAAAAATTAAAATACTTCATGAATGTGGGGGAAAATACCTTTATTTTAAGCAGTTATATGCTATAGTTGGTTTCATCGAAGCCTCCTCTAGTTAGTCGATGAAGCTTGATATCTATAATTGCTGCCCCGTAAGGTTTCTTATGACCAGTTCGATGAAATTAATTTTTCTAAACGGATTTAGCTTTAGTATCCTCCCATTCTCGCATGAACGAGGAGTTTCTTAATTCACTGAAAAAAACCGCTGCCAATTCATTGGCACGTAGCTTCCTCAAGATTAATTTATTGTTCCTATATGTATATTGTATGTTTTAAATATTAAAAACCGCTGCCAAATCATTGGCACGTAGCTTCCTCAAGATTAATTTATTGTTCCTATATGTATATTATATGTTTTAAATATTAAATATATAGTTGAAACATTAA
>JAPYZA010002433.1:0-15223 GCA_030522685.1 Eupelmus azureus | reverse complement strand
ATTTACTCAAATTAATTGGATTGACTATGAGTATCAAAATACGTGTATACCAGCATACAATCTACACTTTAAATGGCATTTGTATTTTAATCCATTTTACTTATAAACCAAATATTTTTAAGTTATTAAACTTTTTGTAATTTTTTATTAGAGCTTTGCATTTATCGATAAAACCACGTGTAAAATGAATCTAGAAAATGAATTTTTACTAAAGTAGAACAAAATAAATGCCAGCCAACATTTTGTCGTAAAATATTAATTGCATCGACTTAATTACTAATATAAAATGCAAATTTTTAATTGCCAACGCGTAAAAATCAATTTCACTCGAAATTCCCGCCCTTGTCCACGACAAAAATGGAAAAAGTAATTTAATAAAGGCAGCGAGAATACAATTATAAATTAAAATTGTTCTGAAAAGCAAACCAAAAGTGACGCGCAAACTTGTTAGTCTTAAAATTTCGCGTTCCAACAGAAAACTTTAATGAGGAGATTTTAATGAATTCGTACAATACGGTCTTTCAATGAAAATTTAATTCTGTGAATTGACTCTAGCCATTATTGCTCGAGAGAAATTAAATAAACAATACTGATCGCCCGCGAAAAGTGAGCTTAAACAGAACAGCGAGTTCCTTCGTCAGTCGCACGTCTTTCTTTTCATCCCTCGCGTCTTGCATTTCAAAAAATATAGTTGGCGTTTGGCTGACTGTTCCTTTATGGTAATCGGATTAATTTATTCCGGACAGCATAAATTATACTATATACATTTATATATCGCCATTCGATCATCTCTTTCACTATGTTAAAATGCTCAACACAGAAGTGCGACTTTATGGAAGTTGCTTTTTTGGGATATTCCATTCCTAAATTCTTCATCAAATTCCATGAGGTGAGATTTAAAGATAAAGAGCAATGAGAGTTATAAAGATGGCATTTTCTGTTGGTTTGAGCAAGAAGTTTAATTTTTTTCTGTTACAGAGTATCAAGATAAACATAATTTGAATTCATAAAAAGATCTTAGTTTGTTAAAGTGTTTAAAGGGAAAAAAAAGTATTCCTTGCATGATCGAATTACGTATTATAATAAATTTTCATTATCGTTTGCATCAATCAAAATCGAACCTGATTAACACGTAGATATTTAAATTTAATTATAAGAAACAAGAGTAGACATTTCCGCAGTTATAAATACCTATACAACTTGTCTGGTGATTCCTAACAGTCATCTTATACCAATTAGTTTTCCCGTAAAAATTTCCCAGGACCTGTGACTCATCGCATTTAAAATTTCAACAGATCCTGAAGCTGTCTGAAAATATCACTCCTTGATTTAATTTATGAGTGATTAAGTTATAAATATTTCACAAATATTCATTAAAATAAATAAATTATTATTAATACACGACTTGATGGTCAAAGCCCTCAGAAAGTTATTTTCGGTGAACGAAAAGATTCACGTTGAGAGTACACATAAGGGCCATTATTATACGTCGGCAGTTACAGCTTGATTAATTGAAGTATATATAACGGCTTCAAGTCCAATTTCCTCTCGCTTAATGAAATTATTCGGGAGTAAATCAAAGCAATTAATAATACTTTCCTTGGCAGATCAGATTATTAAATCAGGCATGAATTTGTATAATTTTAGAAACGGTGGCCTCTTCGTGTCTCGAAGAAGGATGCAAGAAAGAAGGCACTAACAAGAGAGACAGGGACAGAGAGAGGGTGGGGGGAAGAAATTGGAGCGATCAGCGGGTCCTTTCAAGCAACGCGCTACGCGAGATTGATACGGTCGTTTTATTGGCTCTTCTCTCATCTCTCTTGCTCTCTTCTTTATTTACCTCTAGCGTGCTCTTGCACGTCTCGTGTTTTGTTTGGCATTCCGGGAGTGATCAAGTCTGTCAGGAGAGAAGGACGACGCGTCAGAAGACAAGAGATTAATTTTCTGTGAAATGATTAAAACGTCTTATGCATCGTGAGGATAAAGCGAAAGAGTGAGAGAAGAGGAAGAGAGAAAGTTTATCGAATCGGATCTGTTGGGCGCGACTCGTTTAGCTTTTCAAGAGTCTCTCTTTCTCCATCTAAGCATCTCTGTTCTTTTCAGCATGCTACAGCTACTTGGAATCTCTGCGCAGTGCTGCCGCGAGAGGGAGGATAAGAGAATTCCCGGGGTTATAATAACCCCGTCGAGTGCCACCGCTGCCGCTGCTCGCGGAGTAAGCAGCATTAAGGAGGGTATAAACAGATTAAGAACTGTGTTTTCGAACACGCGCGCGCTCACGCCGGAATGATAAATGCGCGCCTTTAGCGCGAGCAATGATGATAATTAGGCGCGCGAGCGAACGCCGGAGTGAGCGCTAGCTACTCTGCCTCTTTGATAAGACAACCAAAGGAGAAGGGAGAGGAGAGGATTAGAGTGAGAGTATTATCTCACGGGGAATTAAATTATTCGAATGCACTTTATCTCCTCGGATGGATATATCTATTTAAGACGATACTGCTTGACCTGCTTAAATTTAATACTACGCTTAGATTTTCCATGATGTAGTCAACATTTGGAATGGGAAACCAGTGATGCGATGTAGAGCAATTATTTTTCGCAAATTAAGCAATAAATTAAAAAGGCTTTTGTCTTTTAGAGTGATTATTGAATTAGTTTTAATCATTTATTAATTTGTAAATTGTATAACAGATTCTACGCCATTAGTAAATATTATCATTCTATAATCACAATTGTTCGACCAAAAATTTTAAATAGAAAATATACAATAAGTTTCAGTCTACTTAAAACTAAAACAGGTATTTTCACTTCAGTAAAACAGTTAATTTTCAAGGAAAATGCAATTTGCAACACATTTCAAAACGATGTGACTCATTTCACTCATACTTCATTACTCAAAGTCCGTAATAAGGGACATTGTGTATAAACCTCTTTTTCAAGTTCCAATAATGCCTGCGACCAAATTGAAGAAGAACAATTTTAAAACCTGTAAAGCTTTTCTCTCTTACCAGTAATTTTGAACATTATACGTTCGAGAGACAAGCCACACTGTCATTAAAACAGCCAGATGTTTCGGAAAATAACTATCAACTTGAGAATCTCATGAATTATGAAAAATCATCGCTCTGAAAAGTCAATTAAATAACGGATAGAGTGACGGTGCTCGTGTCTCAATGAGCATCCATATATAATCGGACGTTAATGTGCCTGCTCGCGCAACCCATTCAAACGCAAGCTCGCGATCATAACGCGAGCCTGCCACCCGAGGGTGCACCGAAACAGAGGGAGGGTGCAGCCAGTACGTCAGTTAAGAGGAAGGGGTAAGAGGCTAAGAGGAAAGAGAATGATTGATTGATTGATGTTTATTGACTATGATTGTAGCGATATCAGGAAATAAATAAATACGCATGAGCGCAACTACAGGATTGCTGGATGTACTTTTGCGATGCTCGGGCTGTAAATGTGAAATGGACTATGTAAAATGATTCTATCGTTCATCAAATGTTAAATTATTAATAAAGAATTATGTCCAAAATTTTAATGGTAATGTATTTAAAAGTGAATGCTACGAGTATAAATGTGTCTAATAATTATTTGTATAGTTTTTCTTAAAAATGTTAAAATGATATATTCTATATATCATGTTAAAATGTATATTTTATATACAAAACAAATTCACTTGCTCAATAGGTCGTTTGTAAGAATCTCTCTTCAAAATTAGCTGTGTTTGGGGGCCCGGCTAAAATTGGGAAAGGCGTATTCACGCCGAGAATCTGGCTACGAATGGTTCGTCGAATCAATGATCATGCTCGTTACACTTAACCAATACACCAAAATGCGAAGCTCTAGACTGATTTCCTGAATGGTATACGCGTCAATCGTAAGCTTAGTAAGCGTCGAGAGAAGCTTATTCATTGTACATTAGTGGCTAATTTGTTGAGCTACTAGTCCACGACTCATTCTCACCTGAATCCTTCTACTACCTGCAAATTTACTCTCAGGGAAGCAATTACTTGTTAATGAAATTGTTAATTAACATGAAAAGTTAATCTATATGTACTTACATTAGTATATCTACACATATATATATATATATTATTATAGTATTACTTGTATTGCTTAATTTAATCTATTGATTAAAGAAAACTACAATTATCAATAATAATTATTAAAAGTAGTATTAAAAAATAGTATTAAACATTAATTTTTAATCTTTTCTAATATACATCGAAAAATTGTTACAAAATTACTACATATACTTCATCGTTATCTATTACCAGTTTCTTCAATCAGAGCAAAAAAACTCGCGGGCAGCCAGAGTAAAAACTATAAATTCGTCCTTACGTCGCAATAGAAAAGGCATCAAACGATACATCATTTGTTCGTTTTATTTTGGCGCTACAATACCTGTCACCCTATTTCCCAAATCCAGCACGCACCTACGTTCACACACGCTATAGTACGGCATGCTCGCGCGAAAATATAGTCGAAAGTTTTTAGCTTCCATTACCGAGGCGCAAATTGAATTAAGCCGCGCACCTCGATAATGAGAGAGTGAGAGAGAAAGAGAGAATGAGAACGAGAGCATAGGCGAGACATCACGAGACAGAAGGTACAGAGTGCAGCGCAGCGCACGAGAAAGTTCGGAGGGAGGAGGGCTGCTAGCTTGCGCGCGCGCGCGCGAGAGAGAGAGAAAAGCTGTCAGGGCGCGGGGGCTAAAACTTCGCGCTCTCTAGCTATATAAACTTCGTCGTGCGCGCGCCATTACGTAATATGCAAATCACGACGAGCGAGCGGCTTCACTCCCTCCCTTCTTCTCTGTCTCTCTCTCTCTCTCTCTCGCTCTCGTACATACATCCGACACGAGCCATCCAAATGTCTGCTCGCCGGATAGACGAGAGATAGGCAGAGAGCAAGATCGTCTAACGAACGCCCTCCCACGCAGAACGCGCGTGCCCGTGTAAGAGCAGGCGCTTTAGTAGCAGCCGGCCGATATCGATTCGCGATGCGAAATTTCACTGCGCTCGAATTTCTCCATTTCTCGGCGCCCTTTATTGCGCTGCCGAATACCGTTCTTGCTTTTTGCATTCGACTTTTCCTTAGACTTTTGCTGTCTGCATGAAAATGCAAAGTACGCCATTTTTGCTGTGAAAAGTTTCTGCAGTAGCTAGTATAAATTATTAAGTTTTATTAAGCAAATAACACAATTACTGTAACATTTTATAGCGGCAAAATGAACATCATACATATACAAAAGTTTAATAGTTGAATTTTTTTACTTCAAATACTCCAATGTAATCTTTACTATATAGCTTTAATTGTTACAGGAACTAAGACTGTAACAGCTTCAATTGTAGTTGAGAACAGTACGTGTAACTTTACAAGCGCCAAATTGCATTAAGTACAGAACAAAGTTGGAATTGCGGCGGAAATACACAAAAATAGAAAAAAGTTTTTATTAATCTTTTTTATGGACCAACACTGAACTACAAATAATAAAAGAAAAAATCTTATAAAAAATGGAAGTTTAATTGCTTAAAATTTGATGACACACACACACACACGAGCACACATGCACATACATACACACACGTATACATATATATTTGTCAGAAACTATTAAGTGTACGTCCCGTCAAATATTCATTATAGTAAAAAAAAATTCACAAAAATCTGTTTTCTCTAATTTCATCCCTTTCTAAACGCAGCTATGACAAAACCACCACGATATTTATATCAACGACGTATGGCACAGTCTAGTGCAATCAAGGCACCACGAAGGGTAAAAGAGTCTGCGTATCTTTTTCCGCGCACGGAACACGCTTAAGCCTCAGCTTGTTCATACACGACTTAAGCCCATATACCTACGCGCACCCCGATAAGAGTTCGAATTATGCAAATTAAACGCCGATCGGGATTGAGAAATAATCTCGCTGTCGCGCTGATTTCAAGAGAATGGAGAGAGGAGGTGAGCTGGAGTACACGTGCTAATAGGTTTACTCGTGAGCGCGTCGGAGAAAAAACCACGACGGGCTTCGGAGAGGGAGGAGGGCATTATTCAGGGATTATAATGCTATAGCGACGAAATATGCATACTCCTGATGCACGCGTTCTTGGTACATGGTATGCAGATTGGAAATTTTCGTTTTGAAAATTAGACCGAGGCTGCACAATCCCCTAGCAATTGAATCGCAAATTGATGCTTTTTTTTTTACTGACTTAGGTGCAATTGTTTTTTAAATTAAGTTTTAAATTTTTATGCATTATAAAATTATGAAACTTTATTTTATCGTCATTTTTAGAAACATTTAATAAATTGCTATTTATTAAAAAGAATTATTCTATGAATATTTTAGCAGTTTTTATGGATTAAAATGATATTTTGGCAGAAACAAATTTTTTCATTATAAGAAAATAAAATTATGAAAAAGAATTAGACATTTGATTATAATAATATTTGAAAAAAATTGAAAAATATTTTTCTTTATTAATGAAAACAATGATATTTAAAAATAATTTTATTCCTTTATTATTTCCATTAAAATTTAACAATATTTCTAAAAATTATTTTTATAGCCTTCTTCTTTTCCCCACCACCACGTCGCCGACACGACTAGAGTTCTGCGTATTTATCATAAAGAATTTCATGCGATGCGAATATTGCTAGTTTTTCTTACGTTAATATCATCGGTTACGTACCGATATTGTAATTAACTTTCATGCTAAAATCGCACAAATTTCTCTCCGTGTAAATGTAAAAATAAATTTTATTACAATTTACAAGTTATTAATGTTATTAGATAATACAATAGTATAACGACTCACTTAAAAAGTTCTATAAGAAAAGCAAAGTATTTAATAATAAAAATTTGCAATACGGTGTTTTATAAAAATAAGTAAATTTATATTAATAATTAATATAGCTGTGCTAAAATTTTGCATAAGTTATATTTGTTTATATCAGCTTTAATGTGAGTTACAGTAATTTATCCTTAAAATGTAATAACTTATCATAAATCTTTTCTCAGTATACTAAACTTTTCATTCCAGTATCAAAAGTAACTTCTGAAATTGAACTGTAATCATGAAACTGGTTAAAAAAAAAACTAATTATGAATTATCCAATATTATAACAAATATGTATCTTTTATGGTGTATGTTTATATAAAATTTAAAAATATTACTCATCCCATGAGAAGAAAAATATCCATGGCGCAGAGTATACTGCAATTTAACTGAAAATATTTCAATTATCGCGAACATAATAACATACATCAAGATCGCAAAAATAAATATGATGAGAAGAAACGAGGACTGAGTGGCCCCCAAAAAGCCCAGCCAAAGTCTCTTGACGAAAAGGTTCGCGATAATATCTACCTTGCTCAGACTTTTCACCGTTAACTTTAACGAAAAGCAAGAACGAGTTGGCAAGAGCTGAGCCTGAAAAATTACTCTCCCGAAAAATGTGTATTTCCCCGCATTCAGGCTCGCACAATGTAATTTAGGGCCGGTCGATAAAAGGCGCAGCTTATCAATCGAGCATAATTACCGGGGTGGACTGCTGCACACGCGTCTCGAGCGCGGGCATTCCTATTTAGCGATACAAATCGCGGCAGCGCCCGCACGGTGCAGTTAATGCCCGACGGCTGGCGCGGAAATTTCTTTTTTCTCGGAGAGGCCAGCGACCCCGGAGTGTTACTTTCAATCTGTCAGAATCTCGGTGCTTTCTGGCTGACCGCGTGCTCTGGGAGATTTTGAGAGCCCGTTTGCCGAAGCAAGCGTGACGAAGCGAAGAATCACGAGGAATCGAGACGTGAGGAGAGGATAATATTTGTTTACGACTGTAATTTAACTTTTGAGCTAGGCCAGCGGGCTTTTACTTCGTAAATGGGGATCCACTTCGATTAAATGAGAAATTTCGCCGTGTGTTGATCTTTACGAGTACCGTGAAGAATTAAGGAGGCCGGCAAGAGGCGGGTGGATTTTGAGCACTGCATAAATCATTGAATTTTCTTGCTACAGTTATTGGGAAAAATTTTTTAGCAATAAATGGTTTATTACTGAAGATTGCTTTTTTTTTTATAAAATGTTTATAAAATGAATTGTGTGTGAAGACATTTTTTGCAAACAGAATTCATTATAACGGATGATTTATTGCTTGAAATATATCGACAATCCAACATAATTTTGTCAAAATAAAAATTACAGTTTGGGATATTTATTTAATAAATCATTGAAGCGTCATTATATCTACAATATTAAAGATTAGAATTCAGTCTTTATTAAAAATGATATTCTTTTTTATCGATTGTTGTACTAATTGCGAACGATACATAGATAAATACTTATCGTAGTGGAACAATTTATGATAATGGTTATATCATTATCAATATTTAAAATTCAAAGAAGTTTGTTTACAAAAATTTGTAATCGGAAACTGGGGACTTGGCAGCAAACTTTGTGCCATCATAATTTCTGTATAAAAATAGTTTATTTGTATTTAAATCACTACAAAAAAATTTTCTTTTTTGATAAATAGATAATCCAACTTGGTAAATAATAATGATTTACGTCCGTTGAGTCCAAAATTATTAGTATGTCATATTTGTTGAAAAATTATCGTGAAATAAGATGTAATAAATTTTTTTATAAATTTATTTATACTTTCAATAATGAAAAACTTTTAGGACAATTAAAATTAAAATTTAAATGTAAATGTCTTCTCTGGATCATGAAGTCCGTTTCTGAAAAAAATTTGGGGATATTTGACTACAAAAAGATATTTATAAGGATATATAAAGAGTGGCAAATTAAGCCAGCTTTATGAAATGTAAATATACAAAGACTGAACGAATACAACGAAGCCAATCTCGTTTGTTGAGTTAGGTTTTAATCAAATTAAATCCAAGAGAGTTCAATAATAATTATGATAATCTCAGAAACGGAGAGAAGAGGAAGATAAGGCAGCGAGGCAGCGAGGCAGGCAAGAAAGAAGGCAAGGAAGGGCGAGGTCGATAAATGGAAAGGACTTACCGAAGGAGGCCCGAAGATAGAAGGTAGGAGCCGCTCATGGCGAAAGAGGAGCGAGAGAAAAAAACAACAAGGAAGAGAGCAGTGGAGGCACGAGTGGAAACGCCAGAGATGAAGGGTAAAGCGACGAGGAAAGCCGACACACAAGAGGATGAAGCCAGAAAGAGAGAAACAGATCTTGCACGTATACACACACACGCGCGTGCGAAGAGGTGGCTTGAGCGTGCTTGGCACGCCCCCATTTCAATTGGGAGAAGAGCGGGGCCCGAAATTCGCGCCGTCCCGAATGCCGGCGCATATACATCGGGAGAACGTGGAGGGGGGGGGGGGGCATTGCGCGCTAATGTCGCGAATACCTCGAATAACTTGGTTTTGTAAGCCCGTAAAAACTCAAAATCCAATTAAAGCCCATTAAAGCGGTTTCGAGGCTCGCTGCGCTTCCTTTTATTCTCTGCTCTCTCTCTCTCTCTCTCTCTCTCTCTCTCTCTCTCTCTCTCTCTCTCTCTCTCTCTCTCTCTCTCTCTCTCTCTCTCTCTCTCTCTCTCTCTCTCTCTCTCTTGTATTCTTTCCGCACCCCACGCGCCGGATTGGGAAAAAATTAACGCGCGCGGCATTGCGAAGTGCGCTCGTCCGAGCCTTTCTAAGCGAGTTTACGCATATAAGCTGTTGAAATGCCTGTTTCGAACTTTTTTGGTGGGGACTGTCGTAAACAAAGGAGAATTGATGGAGGATGAGATAAACGTCAATAATGCGGTCGATACTTTTTTTTTTAAATATTGCCAATACAATTTAAAATGAGTGACATATTGTTTTTGTTGGGATACAATAGTTGCTCAATCAATGGAAATATTGTTTGATAAAGAAATTATGAATATTTTTTAAAGTTTATATTTTTGACTTTTACAATATATAAAATACTCATAGTTCACTTGTCATTTTCTCAAGGATCATTAAATCCATCTTCTCACACTTTGTCCGATACTCTGCGAGAATCATCTTTCAATATCTCAGTAATCTCTGTTGGCGAGATCGTATTTCTCCGAGACTTGGTGCAAAAGTCGAAGTGAGAGAGCTTGGCCCTTAAAAAAGAATAAACAGGAATAAAATGAAAAAGTCAACGTGCCAATTTCCGAGCGCATATCTCTTGGAACCCAATACTTTAAAGACGTATCCTTAAGATTGACCTTATCCTCTGCGGCCATTCCGAAGCCGAAATTTGCTTGAGCCTCGACGCCAGGCATACCTGAATATTTCATAAACGGCTATTGACTTATTGCGGTGACTTTTATCGGCTTTGCAGGGCTCGCTGTACTTACAGTAAAAATCATACGAGGAAATGCAGCGAAACAGCTATATGTATAGAGAAGGCGTATACTCAAAGAAACAATCGCGCTGGCGTCGAATTATCGAATAATGGGGCGCGAGAAAGCGACCTGTTGCTAGAGAATCGCGTGCACGCGATTGAAAACGTGAACGCCAAAGGAGAAGAGCGAGATAGAGAGAGAAAAGGAAGAAGCGTTCGCTAACTCTGTCTCGCTCTCTTTCTGCGAGCGGAGATCGGCTCTCGTCGGGTCGTAGACCAGCCGAGAGACCGAGAACGAGCATCCAACCGGTCCGACAACTTTTTAACGAGACGCGAAGGGAGAAGCAGAGAAAGAGAAGGAGGAAGACTCAGCGCACACTTGCCTTCCTTCTCTCTTTTTATTCATTCGGTATTTCCAGCTATTCTGTCTGATAGATCGGGAAAAACTATCCCAAAATCATGGACTACGCTATATATTTTCTTTAAATTGTGTCTACAAAATTCGAGTCTATATGAGGATAAGAAGTTTCGAAATGCAAAAAACTCTGTGTTGGAGAGGATGTTTCTTATACTATAGTACTAACTCTTATACTATTCTCAGCTATTTCATCTTATAAATCGGGATAAACTATCCCAAAATTATGGGTTACTCAATATATATGTTACTTAAGTAGCGTGTCCGAAATTTAAGTCTAAATCCAAGATGAGAATAAAGTTCCGGCTAAAGGAAATAGTTTTTATTGCGGTAAATCGCGTAAAATAATTTATTTGGTATTTCTAGATGTTCTAACCAAACAAGAGTATGTTTGTGTACGTGAGTGAAGGAGCGAGATTGTGCGAAGGGGAGAGCAACATAAAGAGAAATAAACATTTTTGGAAAAATTGCTTAGTAGTACAAAGGATTTTACGAACACAGCAGGAAAACAGGAAAGAGAAAGAGAAAAAGAAAGGAGGATCCGAGAGGGAGAGAGCGAGAGAGAAAGAGAGAGAGACAAAGCATGTTTGTGTGAGACGACGACTGTTGAACGAGTTGCTCGCGAACACATAATGATTATAGGCGACAGGAACGCCCGAAAAGTCCGAGTTACGGGGCTCGCGAATAACTGGAATAACGAGTGTATGCGCGACGTAACGATTCGAATTGATAGAGATACTTTGTATAGTTCCGACGCACGAAGAAAGAAGAAAAAAATGTAATGTTTAATTTAAGCGACCATAATTTTGCACTAAACACGCGTGGGCGGACATGTGCAGCGCGGGCGATTTTGTAAAGGCTTGGAGTGTCATCATTTAAGCACTTTATGCGCATCGATTTCGCGGTACAATGATTTTTTGTTGGCTGGTATCCAAACTCAAAATACTGCGTGCTAAATTTTAAAAAAGGATTTTTTAAAGCTCGCGTAGGTCTGAGCGAAAGCTATGCGTGGCTTATAATTTTAGTAATGAAAGAGCTGTTTCAACGGAAATTATTGGCGATCGACGACAAAGAGAAATATTAAATAAAATTTTATTGAAAAATGTTTAATCTTATTAAGGCAGTATATTTAATGCATAAACTTTAACAAAGCTTTTCTCGGTATATTATTTAACACATCTGTACTAAATTTAAATTGGGATAATTGCAATAGCCAATTTAAGTTAGGACAGGTTTAAAACATAATTAGGTACATTTATTCCTACCATCCAGTATAAAAATTTTAACTGATAATGAATTTATCTCATTTGTTCTATTTAAACTTATTTTTAGTAGTGAATTCAATTTTATTTATTAAAAGGTGTTTTTCAACAAAATGCATTGTAAACTTTCATTTACATTTGTTTCTACTTCTAAAATATTGTATTCATAAAAAGTAAGCAATTCATTTAATTTATTTTTACCCCTGTAAACTTACAGAACAAAATCCACATTCCAAACTGATTTACAATATATAATTGACAACGAGTTTTACAAAATATTGCTAATGTATTCAGATTTCATGCGTCGGTATTGGCTACAGAGATACATACAGTAATAAATATTCAGTCACTTCATGAGCGTCGCTCTAAAATATTTTCAATTTTTCCATTAAAAACGGAGAAAAAACGAATCACGAAGCACGATATTAAAATAGAAGATGATACGCATGTAAAAGACTGCAGAATGTCGGATTAAAGCTGATCCCGCAGTGGAAGAGACTCGCACGCAGAGAGCAAGAGGACATACCATCCGTCGATCTAGTTTACGTGGATTTCTTCATGATTATTAATCCTTTCGACTTTCAGGCGCCGCAGACATGTGTACATCGTCGTGCATGATTGTTTTTTATTATAATGTATTGTGTAAAACCGCTCTTACTTATACTCTCACTAATTAGCTGATATAAACGCAGAGACAAGTTGATTCTTCAAGTTGATGGGGGATTTATGATATAGTTAGAAAATAGATTTGGATTGTTAGCATCGTACGTAGATGATAAAGAGGTGATTATTATCTTGCTGGTCGACAAAATTGAAAGCAATTGTTTTGGTTTAGTGAAGTATATTCTCAAACTATTTCTTCTCAAATTCAAAGAAAAAATCAGAGGTTTGAAAAATCAGAAGAATCCTTAACGCCCATGTCTGGCTTTCGGTTTCCGGCGTTAGTTTGAGAGGAAAAGAATCGAGAAATTTGAGAGATGCAAAAGCTAAAACGAAGCGAGCGTGCAACCTGTCAGTGGTGCACTCCGCCAGAGGTCTTCAATTTGTTGGAAATCAGATGGATGACTAGGTCTCCTCTCCTTTAGCCTCTCCGTTAGAGATTCTCTTCGCGCGCGCATTCAAATCGATCGTTTTCCGTGAATTTTTGCTGCAGTTAAAAAATTAATTTGATATCAAACGAATTAATTAAAAAAAAAGATTAATCGCAATTAAATGCTTTAGCTTCATGATAAATCTGATGAATGTGAATTCTATAACATTCTAGCCAACTTTAAATGTGAAAAAGGATAATTGCTGTATTCTTATCTCATAATAGTTTTGAATTTATGTAATATGATATTTGAATGTTAGTAGTGCATAAATAGCATTCAGTATCACCGTACTAAACTACTAAAACGGGTCTATGAATTACAATTTTTATAAAGTTTTAGTATATCTAGAGCACATTAAGTTTTTATTAGTGCATTATTCTTGGCGGTAATTTTTACCACAATAATAATAAAAGACTAATACTCATGATTTAAAATTTTTTTTATTATTTAATGAATTAATATTTTATATACGATCGTTTTAATGAAAACTTAATTGAAGAAGTCTGATCAATGCGGTTTTAATTTGAGCTTCTTAAATTTTGAAGAGAAGAAATTTGATTTTATTTCATTATGGCACTTTAAATAGCTAAAGGAAATTTCATCTTAGGCTCATTATACCCATAAATCTTATCTAATTTTATTTCTACATCATTTCTACACATATAACTTCACTTCTGAATCATAGTGATTTTAAATTACGCAGAATTATTAAAGCAGATGCTAACCTAATTAAGAAATAAGCTGAATTTATAGCCTGTAAGAAGATACTTATTTATAAAGTATACTGATGCAAGATAAACGAAGAAATAAAGTTTATGGAGTGAGATTATAATTTGTAGATGAACTGCATAATGGAAAATCAACTTGAATTAGAGTTTCTGGTCGAAATCCTAATAGAGAGAGAGAAATGTTATAATTATATGAGTCTGACGTATTAATTGAGTTGAAAATTAGAAATTAAAGTAACTTATAACATCGGTCTTCTTTAAACGAGTTGAACGTATTTCATTAACTCAAAATGAAGTTAAAAGGAAGTAATACCTACCAGCAAAATGCCATCATCCCAAGGGAATAAAAACTACACAACTTTATTTAAACATCGTACTTTTAATCATAATATTTTGGAAACAACAACGTTGGTCAATCATTGCAGCACCTCCAGATCTAACAAACAAGAAGTTCTCGGAAACCAATTTGTCGCAGTTCATTACCTCGATCATCGGCATCTCGCTGTTGCGCGTTCTCTCTCTCTCTCTCTCTCTCTCTCTCTCTCTCTCTCTCTCTCTCTCTCACACTCGCTGTGCGCAACAATCAATTCTTCGCACGCGAATTTTCCTCGCTCTCGGGTATCCGTTTATATACAGCCATTTACCGGCTTCTCGATTCCGCGCTCCGCATTCCAGCGCGCTCGTAATATAAAGATCCAATAACTGCAACTCGAGCATCGACGCGTGCACGCGCGCTTCCTCTCTATGCCTGCATGATGTGATCAATTGCGTCCATTTATATGTACATACGTGTCTGAGCGCGCGAACGCCACTGCTTCCGCGGGAGTACTCGGATTTAACGTTTCATCCAACTGCTTTTTTAGTATTTCAAAAAAACTTTATAACGCACCTCTTTCGTATAGTGCGGCTGTTTTATTAGTAAGAATTGAATTTCACTTGAAACTAAAGAGACCTTGGATATTCAGCTAACTTAATGTATGAATCAATGCGTGCTTGTATGTATAACTTTAGGTGAGTCTGTGTGCTTGTGCACGTCTATGTGATCGGGTTTGTATTGGTCTCGCAATGTTTTCAAAGAGCGTTTAAAAGTACACTTTCACAGAAAGCTCCATATCTATACGTGTGTATGTGTGTGTGTAGGTGCGAATTTGGCATGCATATATGCGCGAGACCATATGTATGTAAATGTACTTAATTGTGTACACAAAGGCCAACTATCCCTCACTCTCTACCCTCTCCATCTCTGAGCACACCTACGAATGTAACAACCTATGGAGTCTGTGTGCGTATGCGCGTGTACGCTCTGCTCTCGCATTACACTTTTTAATCAAGTAGGTCAGTCGCGCGCGCTCGCAAATCGGGATCTCCCGACGTGTGTACAGACGAAGTCTGAA
>JAPYZA010002432.1:0-21383 GCA_030522685.1 Eupelmus azureus | reverse complement strand
TCTTTTCCATCGCCCTCTCGTTCTATTTTAGATCCTTTGAATTTTCAATTCACTGCATTATGTATTTAAAATTAAATTACAAAACATTATCCGGTTAAAAGCGCAATTGTTTAAAGAAGATGAATTCGTAGAGTAAATATTTATATAATGGATAATGCGAATTATAAAAATGAAATGTGATTTTTTTTATTATATATACAAAATAAATATATATAAAATAAATTAACTTGCTTTTTATTTGCAAAAACTTGAAACCTTATAAAATTTTTCCGTAATATCATATAAAATAATAATTATAAAAAACTCAAATATTTCATTTCAACGTAATTATTTACAAGCCCACTTTAATTCTCATCGAATCATCTTCCAAAATCCTACAAAAATTTTGCTACCTCCATGTTAAAAAAAAAAAATCTCTTTTACCATCTTAAAAAAAAAAAATCGCTTTTACTCCCCCGTAGACCGCGACAATTTTTCTCTCAACGTTGCCGCTCGAAAACTCGAACACCTATCGCATAATAATATTTCCTGCTTGCACCCCCCGGTATCGCTCGCGACGAGGCAATTTCAGAAAGGGTTTCGGCAGAGAGAAAATCGAGCGGCTTGCTGCAGAGGCAGCAGCGGCAGGCAGCAGCACAGTTATAACTCGAAAGAGTGGCTTGCGCACTATCGCCTGCGAAAATTCCACAGGCTCGCAACGAAAGTGCCTTCCCTCTCTCTCTCTTTCTCTCTTGCAGTGAAGAAGCGGCAGCAGCAGCAGCAGCAGCAGCTCGGCAGCCAGACGAAATAAACAAGCCCCCGCGTAATGCGCTCGTACATCTCGCGGAAAGATTAAACAGTTAATAAGAATAAGAGTCTCGAGGGGGGAGCGGGCGAGATATCTCTTTCCCTCTTATATTTCGCGAAAGTGCAGAGGTGGGTGTGCGGCGGCGGCGGCGGCGGCAGCGATGCTCTCTCTCGCAAGGAGAAAACCAAGGGGGGTTTCTTCGCCTTTGGCGTAGAGAGAAAGAGAGAGAGAGAGAGAGCAAGCGAGAAAGAGAGAGAGGGGGCGGCAGGAGCAAGAGAGAGAGAGAGATTTCCCTGGGTAGTTCTGGAGGGAAATGGCGGCCATCTTTCCCGCGGCCTCTTCTCGAGAACCAATCGCCTCTCTCCCCCGGCCATTAAGGCGGCAACTTCGGCTGAAGAATTGCCACGGCTGCTGCCACGTTAGACGCATTTTTCTTACTTTTCCTTTATTCCAAGAGCGAGCGCCCGGGCCGTGCGCGCGTGCGGACCCCGCGGCGCGCGCTCAGCCTCTCTCTCTCCCTCTCTCCCTTTCTCTCGCTCTATCTTTCCATCTCTGTCGCCCCAAGGAGCTAGCCTTTCTTTTCTTTCCCTTCTCTCTCTCTCTCTCTCTCACTCAACTTCTTTTTTTAAACTCTCCCTCTTTCTCGGAGCAGCTCGCTTTTCGCATCCCTTGCTTTTCTTCTTTTGTGCTTGCGCGCGCGCGCTCAACCCCCTCGAGGAAGAAAGGAAAATTCAGCGCCAGCCCTCCCCCTCCCTCCGGCTTTATACAGAGGCAGCAGCAGCGCCTGCACGGCTCCTCGTCCTCCGCATACTGCCGTAATAGTGTTCATCCCTCTCTACGACCAGTCGAGGCTCCATCGAACCGACGAACGGCAGGTGGCTGACCTTAATATCAAGAACGCCGCCTGTTCTCTCGTCGTGTGTGTGTGCTGGAACTCGAGGGCCTGCTCTCTCTCTCTGCCACCGCTGGTTGCGAGATATACCGGGAAGGATGAGGCTCGAATCAAAGGAAAATGGGAGAGAGTGCGTAAACGCTAAAAAAAGTTGCTCGACAGCGCGCTTCGTGGAAGCGAGGAAAGGTGTGCGAGAGCATGGCTAAGGTGGCCAGCAGGATGTTTTAGGGAAATCGAAAGTATGAGGAACGTGCATGATGTTTTTACGACAAATTTTTACTTGTTTCAGGTCTACTTCAGGATTAATTTTTAATGACAAATTGAAAATATAATATTTTTCGAAACTCTTTGCAATTACTTTGTGTAGCAAATAATAAAAAAAATTAAAAATTAAAATTATTATCGTATTTATTTTGATCAAACCATAAATATATATTTATTAATATTTTTAATAAGTAATGCATAGAAAATTTTAATCTACATACGTAGATAAATACAATATATGAGTTACATACATACGTAACTAAAAACGTAATACTTACGAGAAATGAACGGAAATAAATTTTTTGCGGTTAGCCAGCGCAATAAAGTAATACAATTTAAGGCGCTATAAACATAATATGATGTATCGCAATGGCCCCATAATAAATAAGTTATTAATAAACGGGACATTAAATTTTTATCAAAGCCCAAAGCCATTCCATTACGCACGCACGGAGCAAAATGAGACAGGAACGACTCCAAGAATTTGTATCCAAAGAAAGATGTTTTCATTAGTCATACTCTCACATGCATTGTAGCCATTCGTAGAGGCAGGCAGAGTAAATCGGAGTAAATGTAGCGGCCTTAAGTGCCAATCACAATAAAAACGACGCTCTCGAAGCAAAACCGCGGGCATAAAAATTATACCATCTATAAACTTCCAGCTCTCGTGCGCGACTCCTCGCATCAACCTAACCCACGAAGAAAGCCAAATCGCGCGTGCTCGCGTGAAAAAAAGAAAGCACGAGCAAGTAAAACGATCTTACAGAAGAAAGAAGCACCACACACGTAGGGGTTGGAGAGCGAGAGCCAGCTCTCAGTAATAATGCAACGAGCTCTTTCTCTCTCGTCCCTCAGGTAGCTTGAGCGATTTACGCGCTCGGAATACTTCCGCGTGTGCTCCGCTATCGTCCCTTTTCTCCTATATATCTGGCGTAGCCGTAGCTCAGGCTCTCCCTGTGGGAAACACGCCGTGAGCCGGAGGAACAATGGCCGCTCGTAACTCTCGGCCGCGAGACTAATGCGACTGATATTATTGTACTCCGAGGTAGGTGTAAATAAGAGCCGGCCCCGAGAGGGATGGATGCGGCATTATGCCAGTCAGCGGCGCACTTTTCGCCGTATGCGCGATTAAGTGGTAACGCGAGCGAGGATCGAGTGGCCTGACAATGAGGCAGAGCGCGGCGATTCGCTTCGAGGAAGAAAGTGTGGCTCGTGGACTCGTGATAGGTGAAAGAGAGAAATGGACTGTCCCTTTTCTAGGAGAGTCGGAGAGAGAAAGGTGTCGCTTTCGAGGGTATAATAATATCACATCTGCAGGCGAGCTTCGTTCTTTTTGCTCTCTCCTTTTCTTCCAGGGCCGCGCCCCGGGACGCCGTATGGCGTCATGAATCTCGAGAGTCTCTTTGAGCACGGGGAAAGACGTCTGCGCGTGTATATAGATGTTTACTTTTTTTCTCTCGGATGGGGAGAATGGAAACGAGATCGAATGATGGCGAAGCGATGGCCCACATTTTGACGCGTAATGGCGCGTCCTGATTCTTTTTGCAGGGACAATATTTTTTGTTTGCCTTTGTTGATCGGCGAAGACTGCTGCGCGCGACTTTTAGGCTGCTACTTTGTGCGAGAATGATATTTTATGTTTCTGGATAGTAAATCTGTTTGCTAGATGGATTTGTGCAAAAAATCAGGTTATTATAGTTAAGTGTGAAAAAGTGAATTAAACCATTCGTTTTTCTTGTTGCATTTTTTTTGCAAGAAAGTTTGTCTTAATAAATTTTTTACAATTAAAAAAAATGTGTAAATCTGATGTAAAAGCAATGCTTTTTCGAATTTTAGTACCACATATTATCGAACAGTATACAATATTTTATATAAAAGCTAAATACTATTATTTATTAAAATGTACAAATTGAATTGAAAACCTAATTTTAAAGCTTGCGAAGCATCCAACTCAAACATCTCATATAATATCAGGCACATTTCAAAATTATCAGTAAACAAGAAGATCTCAAAACGGTTAAACAAACACTAGGAAAATGCGCACTAAAAGTATGTATACCCTCTTCCCTCCCCCCCCCCCCCCCCCCCCAATAGCCTATATTCCAGGTCTCTATCTCTACTTTACTCGCCGTCTCGTGTCGCATTCGCAAGTGTGGTTTTATACGCCAGGCAAACGGCGCACAGTCCTATGAGTATATACAGAAAGAGAGAGAGAGAGAGAGAGAGAGAGAGAGAGAGAGAGAGAGAGAGAGAGAGAGAGAAGCGAGACAATGATAGCTTGGGGTAGATGCTACGCGCCGGTTTTATTTCCTTTATGGGTTGTTTCGTCGCCGCTCGCGCGAGCTATTTCCAATTCATGAACGACCTCAGCCCGCTCGCTTACGTATGTAAGTGAGCCGGCTCGCCTCCGCTCGCTGACTTATGATTATCATGCGCGACTCTAGCATCACGGAGACAGCCTCTACTACGCACACGGCCGAGCTCGAGAATTCCGACTCGGTATTTTTCGATCGCGTTTTCGCGTCTCCTCCACGTTTTTTTTCTTTCTCTCAAAGGGGAGAGAGAGAGAGAGGAGCGGAACAGAAGAGGAGGAGACCACGCGGCTCGTCGAAATTCCGTCATGGGCTTTAATTGGATGCCGATCGCACACGTAGACGAGGAAGAATTTTGTCGCGCGCTACAGCCGAGAGAACCGGTCGGGCACACGGGGAATTTCTCTCTATCTGATTTAGGGGCTCTCTGTGTGCGCGAGCGCGCGGGACTCGGACATTTTGTTGAAAAATGCCATTCGAGTCACGCGTGCGAGCCCGCGGGGCCGTGTAGGCCTCGGGCTCCCGCCTCCGGCGGAATCGTTCGTCTATGGGTGCTTCCACTAATTGGACGATTATTCCAGCTGGAATTGGTTAATAAAGACGGAGGAGAGGTTGGGTTATCGGTGCCTGTATTGCACGTTAATTAGGGATGGACTATGGCCTAACCGGGACACGTAATTGCTAACGTAATTTTGGCAGCTGGTTAGAGCCTGGTTAGAGTCTGATTAGGTCCTTGCTAAATTAAAATGAGTTTAAATAGTTTGGCCTAACTTGTGGAAATTTTACTTGAATACTTGAAAGTAACTTGAAAATATTTGTATAACAAGTTTTATGTTTACGTTGATATCTACGGCAAATTCGTTGTTTAGAAGCACCTAACACTATAATTTGAGCTACCTCATTACAGATGAATTAGATACAATACGTTTGAATTTACTGAGAAATAAAATAAAGATTAAAGTTAATGGGCACTTTGGCCAACCAATTAAAATAAATTTATAACGTCCCTTAAATTCAACCGACACAAACAAGCTTTAAAATAATCATCAAGGCAATAATGCGAAAAGGGACCGATCTGAAAACCGCCCTAACCTACAAATATAAGGGCGTTATCAATGAGCAAGAAGCAGTTTGTGTATATAAACAATTCGGTATATAGCTCCCGCTTGAACAATACGACTCTATAAACGTCGCTCTAGCTACATAATTCAGATTTATGGAAACGAGCCGTGCGCGCTTGCGCTCGGCGCTCATTTGAGGCAAATGGAAGTGCGAGAGATCATCGAAAAGTGGTTGAGTAAATGTCACGAGCCCTTTTGAAGGCTCAAGGGTGTAGGTATAGAGAGAGAGAGAGCTCGGTGGGTGTGTGTAGGGGAGAAAGGAAGTGCGGGTTTATGGCGGCGAGCAAAGGAGAGCGAGCGAGAGAGAAAGTAAAGCGAGAGCCGTACACGTAGAAGCAGCTCCCGACGAAGTCGTCAAAGACTTTTACGAGCGAGTAACGGGATTTAAAGTGACGATGATGCAACCTCAAGGTGCTCACTTTATCCTTCACGGCCTCGTAAATGTAACCGATGTCATTGTCAGATACGTTTGACTCCGCTCGTTTTTCTCCCTTCGCTTCTGCTAACTCTCTTTCCCCTCTCTCTCTCTTTCTCTCTCTTTCACCGTCCCGTACTTATAGCCGAGCAGCCATGTACGTGGAGACTCCTCGTTTCAATGAGCCTGGACCACACGTATCGTTTTCGACGTCCCGTATGTGCGTATTGACGAGTGTAGTTACTGAATGGAGCGGACAAGTGCGGGAGTCGTAAAAATTTTACTGCCCCGTATTATACGATTTGTGCGCACGCAACTTTCCTTTCAAACTTCTCATAATGCGAAGATTTAGATTCTTCTGGGAGGTTTTTTTTTTGCTTACTGGGTCACAATGTTAAGGCTTCGTTTCATTACTACAATACGTTTTATGCAGCGAGTTGACTTTTTGACGTTTTGAAGAGGTAAGATTTTTTTTCTCGGCTACGGTGACGCACTCTTGTAAAGGGACGGAGAACTAACTTCACAATGCGCGGCAGCTGGGATGGTAAGGGATGCCGAACCTTTTTGTACCTTCGGAGTTATTGCAGTTTTTACGTAGTCAATTATTTTTGTTCTCATTGTTTGTTTGAAAGTAGATATTGAACCTAAATGTATTTATTAATCAATCTCCAAATAATTTTTTTTCTATATTTTTTGTTTACAACTAGAATCTTTGGATAAAAGCGGCGTATGTTACTAACTGTAGATAAAACTTAACTTTACCATTAGTCGGGATTTGTTTATTATAAAGCACAAATTAATTTCCAAAATTTTCAAAACGATTATATAATATTAATTACAAGCTTATCCAAAGATCAACAAAAAGAAAGTACACTCAAATACTGTGACTGCAAATTAGAAATATTTTTTAATTTATATTAATTCAAAAATACTTTCCGCTTAATTTTAATAATCAGATTTAATTTAAATGAGAAAATTTTAGTTTATATTATTTTAGTTTAATTTATACTTTATATGTCATATACATAATGTAGAATATATTTTAAACCAATTGATGTGTAACTTTTCAATAAATCAATAAATATTACTCTTCCAAAATTCATTTGAACTAAATAAGATCCAAATAACTGTTTCTTCATTTGATTATGTATCCAAACGAAATGCAAACATAAAAATTCTGCTGATGGTTTAGTTTCAAAAGTTAAAATAAACAAACATTTATTTCTAAAATTTAAGATTTTTTAATACTTTAAATTTTAATGTTTTATTTATATTCGTATTACTATAAGATATTTTTAAATTACATTATTGTTGAAAAAATTTTATATATGCTCTAATAACAAAATATACTTTAACATTTTCCCAATAGCCATAATTTTTCTCGTACTTATTTACATTAAAAATGTATTACAAAATAAATGTACACGATTGTTAAAACACCACCCACAACCAGACCTACACGATAAAAACGGTCACTGCCTTCCCGTCTCCCTCTAACTCAAACACATTCCAAAAACATAGATCCTCAACATCAAAATAAAGAAAATCAAACTCGTCTGTTACTACTGCGAACGAAAGCCGAGCAATCTGGCAGCGACGGTGGCACCATCTATGGGCATTAACAGCAAGCTGATTGCGAACAAAGCACCGCGGGTAAGAAGGCGCGCGCGCTCCGGCTTTCATTCCGTTTCTCAAATCTCCCTCGTCGATCTCGCTTCTCTTTCTCTCCCACTCGCCGTTTCTCTCCGTCTGACTTTATGTACGTTGCCGACAGCGACGACAGATGGCTCGGCTTGAGAAAGCCCGGGCTCATAGAGGATCGCGCGCGCGAATTTCTTCGCTTAGGGCCGCGGCGCGCCGCGCGGATTTACGAGCGAATTAAAACTGACAATTATTGTTATTGTGGCGCTCATATAAGGAGGTAACAGATAATAAATTCGGCCGTAAAACCGTTAAACTAGTGGCTGCGCGCGTTTTGTAGGGCTGCTTTAGTGCCGAGTCGCGTGCGCGCAACACAGCGCTCGTTAAAACAGGCCGTAAACCGCGCGCCAAGCGCGCACCAGACGTGTAACCCACGTGGCTTTCGCAGGCTAGAGAGACCGCAAGCGGACGACACACCGCCAGGCCGCGGCCCGCGTGCTGCCAAGCCGAAAAAAAGAAACCTGTTCTCCTTTTTTTTTCGCCCGCCTCGAGATTCCTCTTTTTTATTGCCCCGCGAAATTCCATTTCTTCGCCTGTAACAAAGGCTTTATTTACTTTTTGGCCGGTTATACGGCCGGAGCCTCGAGAGGACGGCGACGACCTTTTATCAAAGCGTGTCGATGAATCACGGGGGGAGCGAGCCTGGTTTATATCGCCGGCTCGCGGGCTGCCTTTTTGTATCCTATTTATATTGCATTACGAGGATGATTCCGGAATTTTATCGGCGGTATAAAAGAGAGAGCGTAACGGGGGGCCGCGACGAAGGGTTAAGAGCGAGGAAATGAAGATGTTACTTAAGGGCGGTTATAAAACTTTCTACTTCTCTCTGCGGATGATAATTGCCGTTGCGGCTGTTACCATCCGAAGCGCCGGCGCGCTGCCACCGCCGACGCAAGCGCCCGCCGATCTAGTTTAAGGGGCGACCGTAAGAGTGGATTAGGTGCCACTTCCTTTCTCTCTGTCTCTTTCTCTCTCTCGCTCTCTCTCTCTCTATGCTGCTCATATACTCGGCTCGAGTCTCTCTGTGTTCATTTGCTAAGAGGGAATGTAGCTTTTTTTTTATTCTCCTTATTTTGCGGATATATTAACCCAATTGCTAAAAATGATTATGACAAATTTTTTTAAAGTTTTTTGTTCGTAAAATTTTTTATTACGAATAAAGCTTTTTTATACATGTGCTTATTACTGTTTTGTACTATTAATGTGAAGAAAAGTTTTTAACGTCTCAACAATTATTTTGTTAAATTAAATCGTTAATTTTCAATGAACAAACTAAACTCGGACGAGAATCAATTATTAATTCCATTTAATTCCACAAACTGCAGAGATCAAGTTGCAGCAAGAGCCAACATAAAAATTTCAGTGCCCCACTATTTTCATTGTCTTTCTCTCTCTCTCTCTTCCAGCGGCATATCGCGCTCTAGCCGCCGTAGAGCGCATCGTGCAGAAAATGCAGATGCACACACATACGCCAGCGCGCAGTCTCGCCTCGCACCGTCGTCTCTCCCACTATTCGCACCTCGCTTCGATTGGCCAAATATAGATTTACCGCTGACATCAAGCTAGCGTCGCCTTCACCCTCGACTCAACCGCCTTACATGCAGCCACGCACCAACCACCCACGCACACAATACACACACACATACCACTCTCGCAGCCTGCAAAAATCATCGGGATCAGCAGCAGAACAAACAATCATCGGACCTCTGCATACACGTCCAGCAATTTTTAAAAATAGTCCCCGAAAAAAAGGATTGGAGCGCGAGGGTCTCGTTTGATTAGCGCGGTGCGGCGTGCGGGCCTCGCGCCGTATTTCAGCCAATCATGGGCTCGTAATGGCCTCCGGTGCGCGCGCGGCGCCTGTTTCCGCGGGCGGCCGCTAGATGACGCGCCGGCCGGCCCGCGCCAAGATCGTAAATCCTCGGGGATTCCCGCCCATCGCATGGCGAGGGAGGCGGCGCTTAGCGAGCGCTCTGACGTCACCTCCCCCCTTTTCGAGCGCAGACCGCCCGCCCGCCATCCATCGCACACCGATCTCTTTCGAGCGCACGCACACATACACACAGACACCAAGCTTGCGTCTCGCGCGGCTCTCTGCTGTCTTCTTCTCACGGCTGGCTTTTGGCTTTGCGCCTCTCTCGCTTTCTCTATATACGCCTCGGATACAAGCAGCTATTCCCCTTCTACCTTTTTTTCGGGCTTGCTCTCTGTCTCTGTCCCTCTGCCTTTCTCTTAACGCGAGCTTTCTGACTCTCTCACACTCATGTGTACCTCTCCCTCTAGCTTTCTCTGTCTTATACTCGCACACTTACATATTCCCACATACGCACACACACAAACACACACACACACACACGCTCATACAGACACACTCACACTCGTACGCATACATAGACACACACTAACACGTACGCGTATTCCTCATTTATTCTCTCACGCACTCATACAATTCCCCTTCTCTTTTTCTCAAACATCCACACACACACAGACACAGTCGAAGCAGCGCGCACTCGCTCTTGATTTTGGTCTACAGTGAGCTAGAGAGAGAACCGAGCTTGTCTTTCTCCCGTGCGCGCTTTCCTCTTTCACTGTCACGAAAATTTTCTCAGCCTGCGATGCCGCCTCGCGTCTTTGTGTTTCTCCTCGCAGAAGCGCGACTGCACACGCACATCCTCCCGCGTTCGTCTTCTCCCTCTCTCTCTCCCATGGAAGCCAAAGAGAGCCGTGTGTGGCCTACCGAGACGCGTGCGCGCGTTCGAACGCCCGGTATTAAAACTAATTTAAGCGGCGCTTATACCCCCGCGATACGGCCTTTGTTTATTGCTTGTTAAAGCCGCTCTATATAGTTCCGGATTAAATATAAAACGTTGACGAGGCATAGACAGCGGCTAGACGGAGTGGCGCGAAGCTATACTCCCGAGCCTTCCGGACGAGTATCGGAGCGCGCTTGCCGTCGGACCGTTTATACTATATACTCGCCGATACGCGCTATGCGTCGCGGGAATAAAATTTTGACTGTCGCTGGGTTCCATTCTTCCTTTCGCACGTTTTTTCTCCTCTTGCTAAGAGAGATATTGTACTCTTTGCGAGCGGGCATTTATTTACGACACTCACTTTGGCCGCTTAGATTTAGAGAAGTTTTATTCACTTGCTTTTAGGAGACGAATATAGACGGAATAAGTGGCGAGCGAAAGAAACTTTGTATATCTACGGCGAGGCGAATGTATTAGTCGTCCCCGTAATATCTTAATGCACGCCCTCGCCGGGGCGAGGATTTCGCAAGGATATAATGGCATCCTGGCTGATAAAGGAATCGCTCGGCCGTAGATAATTGGCCTCGCGGAAGGCATTTTACAGAGAGTAATTCAGATAATGCCCCGATGGACGAGGATAGGAGGTCCGTGTATATAATTTATCATTTTCGACGGGGAAAAAAGGTTAATGCGTTTGCGCATTTTAATAATTGCCTCGTAAAGTATCCAGCGCTCGCTTGCGAGATGCCTTGTCTCTCTCTCGTTCTCTCTCGGGCAAGAGACTCAGGATAATAGTATGCGCGGACTCTAGACAAATAATTCTTGCAAATTGCCGCGATAAATAACGTTATTCGGTTTTCTTTATAATCGCAGGCTTAAAAGCCCGGATGAAAAATTTCACGGATCCTTGTCTTCGTGGAAGTCAATATATCTCCGGCGCGTTTCGAAACGAGCTGTTTGTTTTTATTTATCCGCGCGCGGCTCTCGATTACGGCTGCGACTGCCTGTATAATGCTTTTTCGATTAACAAAAACGCTTTTCGCTGAAACTATAAATTTCCTAAGCTCACCCGCGAGCGAGCTACGTCGAAATTGGTAATTTGTTGTTTTTAATTAAATCCTCGGATACACCTTAATATAATTAATGGCACGTCGAATATTATAGAAGAAACGTCATCGCGTTTGTCGAATATCCCAGATGCCACCCATTTACAAAATATACTACTGCTCGCGGAGCTCGCAGTAAATAATACACGTACGTCAGCGAAGAAAAGCCGAAATATTCATATTTACGAAAAAAAAATCAGCATATACATATTCCCCGCTTATAACTCATAGAACGAGAAATTAATTCCTCTACGGGCGCTCGATCAAAGCCGAAATTCCATTTTTTCATCGAAACGCTCCATTCAGCCGATCAGATGAAATAGGGAGGCTCGCGCTGCGGGCTAATGGCAAAAGGCATCATCTGCTCGATTCGTGATGCTCCTAACAAATATCCGCATAGCGCAAATATCGTATCTCTTTCGGGGCCGTATTATACGCGTCTCCTCCAGCGTTATACACTCGCTTATCCCGGCGTATATATATACATATACAGAGATCGAGGAGATGGCGCGCTCGCACAATATTCGCCCGGGAAATTGTGTTTATAGGAATAGTGAAACGTATCCGTCCCCCGGGAAATATAGACCTTTAGCCCGTGTGCGCGCGCGCGCCGGCTTGGATTGCGAGATACACGTCGCCACTAAAAAGATCAATACGCCATCCTCCCGCTAGCCGGCTAAGAGAGAGAGAGAGAGAGAAAGAATGGAGGAACCTTGCGCGCGCGCCAATAACGCGCGGACGCGACTTTTTCGTCAATGGCAGCTGTCGCCATTTCTAATAATAAAGGAGATTAGAGCCGAGCATTAGATATTGCCGAGGCTCTAATGATCTCGCTACCCCCCTGCCAAAGATTGTTCCTATATATAATGAAGACGAACGGCGGCTGAGAGAATGGCTAATCGCTTTGGACGCGCTTTAGGGCTTATTGCGCGCGGATATATATATCGGTGATATCCGCGCGAGAAGGGCCTAATTTGATTTTGCCCGTAGCCAGGAGCTAGCTGTATAGCCATATCGCTGGCGCGGTAAACAAAAAGTAATTTGGTGCGCTGCGAGGATGTATGAGGATTGGAGAGCGGAGCTCCGGGCTTTAGTGCCTAGTGGTGTATTTGAATTGTAAAATGGCTTGTTTGAGTAAGTGGGTAAGCGCGTGTAACGAGGAATGAAATATAAATGTCGATGTCGATGCCTGGCTGGAAGTAGAATTTATCGCGAAGGACCTGATGTATGTTTATTGGCCGAGTTACTTTTGACAGTGGAATTGTCGGATTGGATTAGAATGGCTGCTGTTGGTAAAAAGAATCTATTGGGAAAAAACGAAAATTTGGTTTTAAAAAAAACGGCTTCATTTGGATTCGAAAAATTATTTTGGCTTGGCATTTTTCAAGGTTTATCTCTTGGCATGGAAAACTGTTCTGAACGTAGCCGAGGTCTCAATCCTCGCCTCATGCATTCGCAGCTGATAAGAGATAATTAATAATATTACAATAAAAACATTCACACGAAATAAATTAACAAAACCCCCATTCGCTCCTCATCGGATACGGATTATGCGAAATCCACTTTAGTAGAAAAGTCAGCTTGCACGAAGCGCGCGTTACGCAGACACTTACGCGGCATATCCTCCACGTAATTACATCACGTGACTCGGCAGCATGATCCTAAAAATATCCCGCATGCCTCGTTAGAGCCCATAATAAAGAATTCAGGTTAAGTTTAAAAAAAGAATGCCGCTCTTCCGGAATCCAATGGAATTTCGCGTACGCAAGTATGTGAGTACACGTGTACGCGCTCGTATATATGGCGAAACGCAGGCGAGCATCGTCGTGCCTTTTCTGGCTCGCGCGTGTAGATCATGCGAGCAGATTTGTTTACGCATCGGGAGAGCCGCTGCCGTAACGTAACGAGGCGTTACGGAGTCGCCGTCGTAAAGGCGCAATAAACGCTATATCAACAAGTGTAGGTGTACTTTTTATTTGGCGTTGCGGAATCGCGGTAGCCTATCGCTAGACAATGTTATATTAGCGCTGCCAACTCACGCTCGTAAACGGATATAAAGTCGTGCTGTGGGAGAGGGATCGTTAGTGGGAGACAGAGGCTCGTTGTAGTGATGTAAAGTAGGAGAATTACATTTATGATTAATTAATGGAATGCCTTAATTTCTTTCGTAATTGAGGGAGCTGAACTTTTGATTATTTAATGAGTATTTGTTTAGAAATAATTTAGCAGCATACTTTGCCTTCGATTGCTTTCTTATTGCATTCGAGAAATTATAAAAATCTTGCTTGTAAATAACTGTTACTCGCTCTCTCAGTAACAAAGAACTTCAGCACTTAAATCACTTTTATAAAGCTAACAAGAGCGCACAATTACCGCATTATTTACAACCGCAAACAATGGCCAGATACACAAGAAAAATTACGCAAAACAAATACCGTCGCCGGCCGATTACTCCCGCCTAAATTATTCCTAATGAATAAATTTCCAGGCTCTATATAACTACACATAGGAAATAAAAGATAATCGGCAGCACGCGCGCGCATGCGAGCCGCGCTGAAAACACGAATTCGATTAAGCGAGCCTCGATGCCGCACAGCTGCTTCGTTTAATATTTAAAACGCAAGAGAAAAAATAAACCCGCGCGGCCGAACTCGCGCGCCGACGAATGTAAAGCGCGTGCATCTGCCCGTCGGAATGCTAACACAGAGAGACGGAGCGCGCGCGCTGTATAAGTGGCTATACGAATGAACGTTTGGCAGAGTCCGAATGTTTAATTTATGGGGCTTGTCGATCGCATTACGGCGATATTGATTGAGGCTTCCTTAATTCGACCTGCCGTTGATTGACTTATGTCGTGGCGCGGTTAAGTGGGAGCAAAGTACTTTTTAATAAGCGGATGGCTGGGCTTTTAGATTTTCGAGCGGTTTGAATTCTTTTTCTGGGATAAATAATTATTTTTTCGAGAAATTAAATAAATTTAATGTAGTAATTAACGTTAAGTATAAAATAAAATTTTTTAAATAATTTTAGTACATGATTTGTACACGCGATTCAAACAAAAACTGTACATTTTCTAAAAATATTTTATGTGGGAATCGGAGGTCATTGCTCATTGTATTGTGGAAGAAGGCCCATTATTCCAGCACAAAATGGTATTTACTCTTGAAAAAACGGTTCAAAGGAAAAAGACTCGCATACAGTCCCGGCAGCGCTACTATTACAAAATGATGAGAGCACGCCATTTTTTAATTTTGCGGGTTCCCCGAAAGTTATCCCTATACTTTAACAAGCTAACCCGATCGGCGTCCATTACATAACCAAGCATAAACCTAAGCCAACTATTTTTTTCTCTCTATTTACCCATTACATTTCTGCCGTCTCTATTTTTTTTTATCGACAAATCTGCACTTGTACCTCAGCATTACCCGGGGGCCGATGCATTTGCGGATAAGCCGGCTGCGAGGCGAAAACGCGCACTGCTGTCCCCGCGTGTAATCTGCGATGCGAGCAATTTACCCTGCCTGCGAGCGGCTCGAATAATTACGTGGAAAGTAGCGAAGGATTTGCGGCCTGGACGCACGCACCTTCTATCCGTCGCTCGGCGTGTATACTGTATTTATATAATGGCCGGCTCGCAACCAGTCACGTGCACGCACACACAGAAATACACGCGCGCAACACACAGAGACACGTAGCACAGTTAATTATCAAAGACAATCGTCCCTTCCTATCTCTTTCTCTCGGTTCTTTTATTTTTCTTTCCTTTTTTTGCGCGCGAGCGAAGGTGGACCTCGAGAAATTACACGGCGCGTACGTGTGGCTGCTATATTGGTGTTTCTGTGACGCGACGGGAACGAGGATGAATTGCGCTAATTTGCACCGGCCTCGATCGCCGCTCTCTACGTATATACGCACGAGCCGAGTTTTTCCTTTAATTCCATTTGCGAGCGTACTTAGGTATATATAACTTTCTGCATTATCAATTTAGCGCGTTTACCGTTTTCTACTACGTTTTTTCTCTCACTCACTCTTTCTCTCTCTCTCGCTTCTTTTTTTCTACGAGTACGCGAGCGCCGAGAAAATTCGCGATCGAGTTTTAAAATGCAAAATTGCATAGTAAAACCTTGTCTTAATTTTAATAACTTTCTGATGTTCTACTTGATATCGTCTCCATCGAATGTCGATAATCGATTTTCCTTTAAGTGTGCTAGTTCTTTTTAGCTTCGTTAGAATATCGCCTAATGAGCACTTAAAATCTTAATGCTATGACGTTAATGTTTTTGAAATCTAAGTATACCAGATATATCTTTTCTAAATTGAAATAACTATGTCAGTTAAAATTTATAATGTAGAACTTACTAACTCTATCAGAAGTTTTAGCATATCGTATTTATAATCGTTAATTTTTTTCAGTTTCTTAATGTATTAGAAAGTAGTAAAAACAAAATAGTTGAAAAAATTTTTTTTAATTTATTTTGTAAATAATTTTTACACGCAAAGAGATTAACGCTCCCGCTCTTAGTAAACTCTTAAAGCTATCATTATCTTGAAAAGTAAAGGTTCATTTTGTCTGCAATATATCCGACGGTAAATTATTAACACTTCAACTTTTATGTAGATACTTGAAACGAGTAAAATTTAATTTGTTCTTTAAGCAATGTTACAGCATGCCATTTTTACAGTCCGCTTTTAAATAAAATAAGGTTTATCGCAGCCGTAAGTTATAAGCCAAATAAATTATTCTATAAAAAACGCATTTCGTCACTGTAACAACACAAAGAGACTTTCCACTTAATCCACACACATTTTTTAGAATTATCACAATCATTTTTTTTGTTTCACACACATCACGTACTCTATACCGGTACAAAACAAGAACAATAACGTTAATTCCAAATGACGAAACTGCAAGCGGATAAGACACTGAAAACTGCTCGCTTCCACGGCGCGTTAAATCACGGGCTCTCGGAACGAATACAGTCGGAAATGTCACACTCGGGGATGACTTCGGAACTGCAACTACCCGCCGGACGTAGTAGACACTTTTTCCCGTCCCGAAGTGAAAGCCTTTCCCTCGATCGGACGCGGCAAAAAAAAATATCGGTATATTCTCGCGTGGTCAAGACTCGCTGACTTTTCTCGGCGGCGGCGGTAGTGGGGGTAGCTAGAGAGAGAGAGAGAGCGGCGAGGGCGGAAGAGCGGCCGCTTCCTCTCTCTCTCGGCTTTTCTAAAAAGTGAAATTTTTACGGCAGTTTCTACCCCTTGTAAAACGCGTCCCGCTGGGGAATCCTTTTTTTCACCTCGGCACTTTCGCCCGCTTGATTTTTCCCAGCGGCTAATTCGAGAGGATGCGTCATGAGCGCGCAAGTCACGTTCAGGTATTCCTCTGCGTCTCGCACCTCCCGTATAAATTCGCCGCGCGTCTGCCCGTCTTTTTTTTCTCTCCAACCCAAGAGACAGAGGCTCCGTGTGTCTTTTCTGTTTTCTGGAGGCGCAGCGTCGCCGCAGCGCGTACGTCAAGCCGTAACGACGTCGCGACGCGCGGCTAAATAACTCGCGAGCTTCCCGGCTCGTACGTCACTGGGCTTTCGGTCTCTGCGTTATCTCTCTCTCCTCTACCTTCTCGTTCCCTTGCGAAACTTGCATTTATAAGCGCTCCCTCTCACTCGGCGCGCAGCCCATATCCATCCGTCCCGCTTCTTTATTCGCTCTCATGCAAAAACATTCTCGCTTATTCCCTCGCCACCCCCGTCGAAGCCTGCCTCTCCGCCGTACGTCCTTGTCTCGGCTGTCGGCTCGTTACCTTATCCTCGACTATCGCAGCTCTCGCTCTGCCTTATTCTTTCTCTCTCTCGGATCGCGGATTTTCGCAGGCCGATCAATCTCTTTCGCCTCGCCGAGATCGAGATAGCCGTCTCTCTTTCGAGCGCGGCTCTTATTTATTAAATTACCAGAGCGGCATGCGAATGTGCTGCTGCTGCAGCCGGCCCTCTTTTTTCTCCTGCGCGCGCAGGAAATTTTCTCATCGCGATATTGCGGAGGCCGAGAGTTGATTCACAAGGCGAGGGGACCGCGCTCTGGAGGATTTCCTTAATCCAGCTGGCAAAGTTATTGCTAAATGCCGGGCGTCGCACTATGAATGTTAAGAGAGAGAGGCTTTTTTTTCGTTATACTTGATTAGGGATGCAGTCTCGAGCGGCCCGGAGAGATGGACGTCTTTCGTCATGCGCTGAGAAAAAGATATTTTCTGGTGGTGGGTTTGTTGTTGCAAGTGAGTCACGCTGCTCTTTTGGCGATTTTTCGGAGAAATAAGGCTGCCGCGGAATTAAGGAAATATAACGGGGAATGATCGAGCGGATTGCGATGAGAAGTGGGACCCCGGTGCTTTTTTGATAAACGGCTACCGAGAAATTATTTTGAATAAATCCAAGGTGAAAACTGACTTCTTAGGACTCGCGCGACCTTTCGTAATTTCTCGGCTTTTTTCGGACCGCAATTTATTTCGTTACCGCTGATTAGATTCCGGGCTGCGGATCTAATAATTAAAGCCTGTACCAACTACACCCAACCAACGTATAAATTGGCATAATAAAGCGTCGAAAAAAGAGCCTTCGACCGAGCGAAAAAAAGGTATCCCATAGTTTCCGCAGCTCCTAACTCACAATGAACGGACGCTTCCTACGCTCTTCTCAATGCCGATCGCCGATCACCTTAATGAGCGAGACGTCGCGGCGACTCGCCAGCTTTGTGTGAAATTCAATGATTCGGCTGCGTCTCGCGCGGTTGAAATTCAATCCAGATCGCGCGAACGAACATAGCTCGTTGGCACGTCGAGAAGCCAGACTGACGGACTTTTTTTCACGCGGGTTGAATCGCATATGCACGTCTCGCGCGATCCATTAGGCCCCAAGGCTGACCGGTCGCGCAAGCGCAACGTGCACAGACAGAGCAAGGCGAGAGAGTTGGGTTAATAAAGATTTGGGTAATGTATGGGAGATCTAATTCGTGTGGGTTGTACAGTTATGGATGTGTCTACTGATTTTCAGACGCTATTGTTAACTTTCTTTACGTTAATATGATTAAATTCTATTAAAATTTTGTTTATGAAAGGTTTTATTTTATTCTTACTGTAGTTCCGGTTTTTATACTCAATTCCTGTGGTACCCTATTACAAAAAGCAAATATTTTTTTACATATAGTGTATATAAATCAAATCATAAAAATTAAAAATTTTGATTACAAATTTGTAATAAATTTGAAAAATAAGTATATTGCAATGAATAAAACAAATATTTTAAATTCTATTGCTTCTAATTTTAACTTTAGTTATGCATTTCTGGAGTAGTCGTTGGAGAGTAAATATTAAAATAAACGTATTCTCTATAAAAGGGGCTTATAGCTTAATATTAGTATTAATCTACTAATATCTAAACGAATACCTACTCTAGTTTTGTATATATTTTCTGCGACTTCGTAGTATGATAAAGTGTGAATTATATTTGCAAGATCACAATTATTTATCTCTTAAAAATAGCACCTAAAAATACGTTAATAAATAAAGATTTTTCAATTCGTTAACTCAAGAAATTAAAAAATTCAATTAATACTATAAGATTTAAAGATTATTTCATTTTCGAGATAAAGTTGCACATTATTCATAGTAATACATAATATATAAATTGAAAATAAGTTATAGAGTATATAAACCTTAAAACCAAGTGAAAGGGTGAGGTATAAATCTATACAGAATATTAAACGGGAACCCAAAACTTATGTCGTGAACATTAATTTGATTAGATGGAAAAAAAATTTTTTCTAAAATTTATATATGTTTTACTAGAAACTAACATCGTCTAATTTTCAGAAAAGTTTTATTGACTTTTTTGAAAGAAATTATTCATGTTAAAATGTTGGTAATGTCGGTAAGCTCGAATTTTTATACTAACATTTTTCTGTCTTTAATTTATTACACAAAATCAATGAAATTTTTGTAAAAAAAAAACAGACGACATCAGTTTCTTGTAAAACATACAATCTTTCGAAAAAAATATTTCCCGACAGATCTAATTAATATTTACGAAATAATTTTTTGATTCCCCAATAATATTCCATAGAGCTATCTACTCGATCCTTTATTGATATGTCCTTAAAGTTAAAATCAAGACTTTTCATTTTTTTTTCTGTTTGGAAAGAAAATTTTAAATATCATTTTGTCAAAACGTTACGTAATAATTTAAAAATATGTCAAAAAACTATCTCAAAATACCGTAATAAAAACACAAAATTATCTCATCAAATTTAACTAACACTTAAAATAAAAATTAAACGAAATAAGTTTTTCAATTTTTTTTTTATTGGAAAGATCTTGATTTCAACTTTATATTGACAGAAAAAAAATACTATAGGACTAAAACTGTTTGTACTTTAAATGTATGAACACGTTTGTTACGAATATTGTACAACTTTATACCTTTCGCATCCAAAAGTTTTATGAAAAAAGTTTTTTTAATGTAAGAAATAAGCTATGAAGTAAACAAAAATTCTTTTAAAATTGGTACAACTAACAAAATCAATATATAAATTCAAAATGTATTATTACTTCATAATTTTATATTTTATTTCTTTAAGCGTTGAAAATATTGACCAAAAAATACGTAATTTAGCCTCCACTTTTCCTTATACATTAATACATAAAAAATTATCATTAACGTTTTTATAAATTATCATGTCTATTTTTAACAGTACTAATAGTAATATAAAATTTCCTCTAATTTCTCTCATACTGCAAAAACAATGTTTGTCAATAGAATTTTTCATCACAATGTTTCAATCGCGATAAATAAATTCCCCCCCCCCCCTCACGTCACCGTATCCACTTTATCCCCCTTTCCTCCACAGATATATTCCGCTCATTCCTCGTGGCCGGCCGCGTACACGCAGAGCCGGGCATCGGCGCGGCGGTCGCGCTTTTAGCATTTTTCATTCCATCCTCCTTTTTTCTCTCTCCCTCAAATTAAATTATTCCCCCAGATTTGAAATCCACGGCGAGCGCGCCGTTCCCGTCGGACCTCCGCGTTTGCCCTCGCGCGCCCCGTTCCCGCGGAATGTGATATAACGCTGACCATATACGCGCTCGGCCAAACTTCTTTTTTTCACCATTCCCCTGTATCCTCCTTTCTTCCTTTTGTCTCTCCTGAGAGAGGCGCCCGGCCTTCGCAGAACGAACATGGCGCGCAAGGGTCCCGAATAAATCCTGAGCCGTAAGCTGCCTGCTCCCCCCCCCCCCTCGTTCCCTCCTACACCAAAGCGAGAGCGGCCCCCTCGTTTATCGTGTCTTTCTCTCTCTTGCTCTCTCTTTCTGGGATCTATCCTGACCAGTGCGAGCGCACACACGCACGCAATATGCCGCGCGCAGGTCCTTCGATGTCGATGCGCGATACGCGATCAAAATGGCTCTTCGAAGGTATTTTCGGTGCGGTGATGTCGCGCGCTTCGCCCGCCGGCTTATCGGCCTCTGCTTCGCCACGCCCGAACGAGCGCATTATTACGAATTAGATGGGGCTCTTATCGATCTCTTTTTTTAGGGACGAAATTATTGTTGTAATTTTTGAGGGGGGGGGGGTTGGCTTTGATAATGAGCGTTTTGTTTTGTCATGCAGCTTTTTTCGGGAGTAGGCCGATTGTAAAGGAGATTTAAGTGTCGGCCCGAATGTGAAGAAGTGGTTGTTAAATTAATATTATTGCGTAATAATGAATGTTTTATTGGGCAGTAAAAGTTTTATGCGGTGACAGTCATTAACAGCAAACGAGTTTTTTGCCGAATAAAATCCGTAGATACATTCGTAACGGCACTTTAAATCAATATAACTGCAAACAATAAGCTGCTCGAGCTGCCGGAGCTGTATACACATTTTCGTTTTTCTTTTCTTTTAATTCATCGATAAATTAATTATTCAACATATAATTAGCAAACTTCCGATCTACTTATCACGTTTAACGTTCAAAGACCAATCAGTTTAACAATCAAAGCAC
>JAPYZA010002431.1:0-17722 GCA_030522685.1 Eupelmus azureus | reverse complement strand
TCAGGTGAGATCTCATGCCAAAATCTCATGTGACTAAAAACCCCGTAAAAATATCTAAATTACTTCACAATTATCTTCTACAGGCATTTAAATGTATTACATATGTTATATCTTTCGAATAAAACTTTCAAACGCAATAAAATACCAAAATTTTAAGAAAATTTTCGCTTTTGAAATTTTTTACATGAGAAATCAGGTGAGATCTCAGGTGAGATCTCAGGTGAGAACTCAAGTGAGATCTCATATAAGGACTTGAAAAAAATTTTAAACGAAAATTCAAAATCGAAAATTTGCTTCAAATTTTGGTATTTTATTGCGTTTGAAAATTTCATATAACCTATATAATACATTTAAATGCCTGTAGAAGATAATTGTCAAGTAATTTAGATATTTTTACGGGGTTTTTAGTCACATGAGATTTTGGCATGAGGTTTCACCTGAAATCTCACCTGAGATCTCACTTGAGATTTTTTAGTAGGGTCTACCGCTAATGGTGATTACCTCGACATACGTTTTGCGACCGAGCGCATAAATAAGACCGCGCAGCTACTAATCACGCCCTTTAACGAAGCGAATTCAGAGGACATCAACCCTCCTACGCGCACGGTTTTCGAAACTCGTGAATCAATACGATAATTCCGGGTTCGCGTCAGTAAGATCCGAAAAAGTATAAAGGTTGCGAATCAACCCTTTAACGGTGGAAACGCGAATCACGTGCGTCATTGATTGTAATCCCAGTTTCTAGACACAAACGCCGTAGGCAGCGGAAAGGTCCGAAAACAGCAAAAGCGCCCGTCGCCGTTCGCTCGACGTTAGCACCATTAAGTGTTCGTGTTAACAAAAGTATTACAACCTTGTGCCACGGTCGCGCGTGTAGAATTAGTTATAAACTGCGACTTAAACAAATCGACCTAATAGTAAATTAAGTGATTATCCGTTTTCCACCTTTGTTAGCCGATTGTGTAAACTTGTGGTTATTGTGCCTTTATAAAAAATAAATAAAAGTGTTTAAATAATTAAATCAACAAAGTGTTGCTAAATAAAACAAGTTTATTAAAAAGAAACCCAACAAACAACTACAACTCCTATTTCCTATTCTCTGACTGACAGGATTCTCAAGTCCGGCAGTTCCCGAACTCACGCGTGCCATAACATTGTCACTCTCAAACCACCAATAGGTAAGCAACGGGCGGAGGGAGAGCAGACTTCATCAGAAAGACGCGTTACGGAGCCCACGAGCCGAGAGCGTGACGTGACGTTTTTGTGAGCAACAAACGCGCAATTCGCGCGTAACAGGGTGTTTCTTGTGGTTACGACAAAACGGAAACCTATTAGGTGAATTCTGATAATAGATTTGAAATCGGCGCGTCAAAATACATAGGAATATGTATGTCTCGCTGACAGAATAAAATACTTGAGGGTATACAATGTAAGACAGGGCTTAGCCCATGTCCCAAAGGACAACAGCATCCCCGACGGCATGCGGCCGAAAACGACGACACGACTCGTCCGAGCGGCACGTTCGAACGACCGTGCTCAGCGGACTAACAGCGCCCGCATGAGCGTTCCCGGCAGCGACTGCCGTTTGGTCGGCAACAGCGGAAAGCAACCGATATAAAAAGGCGCGCCCATCCAAACTAGGCACTTATAGTCTGAGTGCGGAACTGCTCCGATCGTCGCCTCCGGGAAAATAATCAAGTGCGCGATACGCCCGCGTTACGGCTAAATTGTAAAGCAATAATTCAGTTGTAAACGCGATTATTGTAATACTGTTATTATATTAAATAAATGGCAGTGAAGTAAAGGAACGGTGTTTATCCTTTATAGACCTTCGCCGAATTTTCCTGCGACGCGAATCAAGACATCGTTATTCCGTCGCCTTATCGATTTCTCGTTTGTCCGATAACAAACGAGTGGCGACCGTAAGAAGGCACAAAGACCTTGCCGGTTAATAAGAAACATCCTTGCTGGACGCGACCAGCGGAATTTCCAACTCTTACACGTTCACAACAAGATTTAAACAAACAAAGAAAACATGCCTAGAAAATGGCGTAAAATGAATAAAATTGTCGCATTCTTTAAGGCACAGAAAATTTTTATGGCAAGAAACTCCGAATGAAAATTATCAGAGCTTTTTGTATACAACAAAATAGAACTTTTTACGCTATCTGAATGAAAAAATAAAGTGTGAGACGCAAGAACGAGCAGGGTGAAATCAGGCATTTTTGTAAAAAGGTGCATACTCAAACGACTGTATCTCAGCAATTTTTCAAGATTAAGGGGGAATATATCTATTAGAACCTAAAAATAAAAAAACATTATTTTATTAATATTTATATTGAATTTAAAATATTTAAAATACGTTTAAAACGTAAAAGTAATTAACTTTATTTTAAGCTATTATAAGTTAATTTTCCCGTACGTATACCACCATAATCTCCCGATGAACCTTCGTACCCTGAATTCCTTGACCGTAACGTTTCGGATGACCAGATGGATGAAATTGATTTTTTTAAATAGATTTGGGTTCAGTATCTACATAATTCTCGCGTGAATACGGGATTTCTGAAATTCAAAAAAAAAATGTAATTTTTTAATATAAAATATCAATTCTATTAAATAAATTATTGTAATTTTACCTTATTTTTGAGTTTTGAACTACATTTTTATATTCAAATTTAAAACCCTGTATTCACGCGAGAATTACTCCAATACTGAAGAAAAACCGTATAAGGAACTCAATTTTATCTATAGAGTCAGCTGAAATCCTACGGCCAAGTACCTAAAATTTATAAAATGTAATATTAGAGAAAAACAAGTTTAAAGTTTTAATTGATTCTATCTTAGAATTATTATTATTATACTTATCTTTTAAAGGATATTTTTTGCCTGGTAACTCTTATTTATATTGGCCTTTAATATAAAAACGTGTTACCAGGCAACCGTGCCTAACTGGTGACCAGGTGAAGCTGAAATACAAATAGATATGTGTTAATAAAGTTGACATTAATAATGATATATCTTATATTACATTATATTTAAATAATAACTCATCTTTTTTTTTGGCTATAGCCAAAAAACTTTAGGGATTGTTGTAGCATCCTTAGCCTCATCTCGTTAGTCTCTTAGTTTGTTTAGTTCCTCTTTGAATCAGCTGCTAGCAAAAAAATAATTTTTATGATTTCACAATTATTTAAAAATTTACAGTTTATTTTAACTATTTTATTTTATATACTTACATAAAATTAATATGCACCTGGTGCATAAGAATCCTCCAAAACTTCCATTTGAACTTTCCTCTTTAGAGTGCGTGCCTCCTTAGTGCTGACTTGTCCTTTCTTCTCAGCTAGAAAAAATCTGGTATCGTCAGAAGTCTCTGTTGATTCCACGGATGCACTTCCAGGTTTGATGTTGAATTTGTCCATGATCTTAAGGAAGCTACTTCTTCCATCATTAAAACAACTCACTGCTGTGTAAACACCAATCTTCAGCGTTTATAGACCAGTAAAAGATGTTTTTGGAACTAATTTCCATACAGAGTTGTTAAAGCTCTCATTGGAGTTCTGTGTATATCCACCAAGAGATCTTTCTAGCAGATCTTTTTTAGTCAGGTCTTCATAAATTTGTTTTATCTTGTCCATGGTGGCAGATGGAATATCTTGCTTGTGTTTAAATTTCTTGAGTTGATTCTGAGCTTTGACTTTTTGCCATTTACACTAACTGTCAATTCCTGTTGGACAAAACTGGTATTGAGGATTTTCATCAGTGGACTGTTTGTGGTAGAAAGAAGCCCAGATTGCATTTGTCATGTCTTGAAGAAAATCTGGATGATCTCTTATTGCCTTTCCATAATAAGAGGTTCACTGATCGATTACTTGGGCTGTCGGTCTACCTCTTCCTCCAATAGATTGTCCATCCGAGAGTTTTTGTCCAGTAAGCGTCTTCTTGAGGTTCCTGAGACGAGTGCTCATTCTCTTTTGCACATGACCAACACATTCTTTATTTTCTACAATTAACTCATCTCCATGTGGCTTGGCCTCAAAAACCTTGAAAACTTTCGAGTCTCTATCTCCAATGTAATGATGATACTTTACACCATACTTTTCTTCTGAACGCTAGAACATTTCACAAATGCTTCTCACTTCAATGTTTCCAGCGCTGCCTTGATGGCTAATTATACAGTCAGGTTTATGAGATTCGTGCCACTCTTCATACGCAGATATTCCTTGTTTACCTTCCCAGTGTGCACAGATCTTGCAGAAGCTGTTTTTAACTACAATATCTATAACTTTGCCTGCTTGATTTCCAATGATGCTTGCTATTCCTTGTAATGAAGAAAATCCTCTTTTTCTCCTTGAGCCATCACCAGAAACAGCAGTTCTTCTTTAGCAGCTTGAAACATGGACTCTTCTGCCACTTGCTTGCATACTTGACTAAGATGTTCATTTGTCGCATGATAAGATTTTTGTGCAATTGGTTTGGGCAGATCCATGATTTCGCAAAAAGTGGATAAGCCAGCAAGTCCATGGCCAAGTGCTCTGGTAGTAAGAACACAACGCCTGTTCACTTCACAAGCATTGCCCATTATACCAACTCTATTGCTTGAGTTTATAGCTGCCAGCTCATCACACTGTTCGCACTGTACGTTTATTTTGAAATCAAGTCCTTGAACTCCTGACTCGAGAAATTGCATCTTGCCATTACACACATTACAACACACAATTTTTTCTAGTTCAGGAAATAGAATGTTGACATCAACAATTCTATTTTTTGTCTCAGAACTTAAAATTTCAGTCGTCTTCAGTTTGGAAGAAGAAGCAGAGAGCCTACTTCTTTTAGACTCTGGAGAATCTCTTCCTCTGTCACTTCTTCTTCTGTCACCATGAAACTTTTTCTGTCTTTTCCTACTTCTTCCTGATGATTTTTTCCTGTCAGGATATTGGCTCGAAAATCTTCCTCTTTCATCTCTTTGATTGTCTGACATTTTTAAAAAAAAGCTTTGAGCTTGCGGTACTCTTAATATCACTGCACTCAATTTAATTTGAATTCGCGAAGCATTAAAAAAATGCTTCAGATAACTCATGAACGCGAAAAATACTAATTGCTACCAAATTAAAAAAACTTTCAATATTTTCAAGTATCGGTAAAGTAAATAAACAAACTAATCACCTGTGGATGTGATCAGTTGAGGCTGACGTCACTGACGGTAGCAGGACAAAGCGGAACTAACTGAACCGCAACCCGCGTGCGCGCGAATTCAAATTTGAAAGAATTACTTAAATAGGTAGGAACCAGTGTTTTTCTTATTAAAATGAGACAAAATAAAATATCGGTATAAAACTTTTTGGAGCTTATTCTACGATAGATTCCCTATCAAAATAATGAAAAACTAAAACTTTTTATATTTATATTTATTAAAAAACAATAAACTATAAAAAAATTAAAAAATTAAAAAACGAAAAATTTAGTAAAATACATTCATTATGTAGTAAATAAAAGAAAAACAAAATTAAATATTATTAAAAAACTTTTTGGGGATTATTTAATGGTATATTATTTACCAAAATAAGCAATAAAAAATAATTTTTTGCATCATTTAAATCAGCCATAATCTTTAAAAAAGTGAAAAAATAGTAAAATTAACAAAAAATGAGTTAAAAGTACATGTCACTATTTTCCTGATAAAAACGAATTGAATTGAGATAGGACAAAAAAACTTTTTGGAGCTCAATCTAGGATAGACTGTCTATTGGTGTTGCAGCATGACCGACATAAAAATAATTGTCCGTAAAATGTCGGTCAGAAGTCCGTCACATGTCCAAGCGAAAAATGACCATAATTTCATTTCAAGTTTTTTCCACGAATTGGTTACGTACACATCACGCGGTCACATGTCCAAAAATTTTATGACGGACATTCTGCCACTATACAGTGGAGGAGGTTTCTATTTTTTTATTGATAGATGCAGTCAAACTTTATAAAATATTACAATTTTTTTATGAAGATTAAAATAAAATATTCATAAAATTTTTATGATATTTTTTTGTTGTAGTTACATGTCCAAAAATTTTATGTCCGTCATTTTGCAACTATATAGTGGAAAAGGTGTCTGTCTGACACGACAGGTGCTCAAATTTTTAATGTCCGTAATTTGAACCACGAGATTTTCGCGTTGGACACATACATGTCCGTCACATTTCAGGACATATGCTCAACATTAAATATTCAAAACCATATTACCCCGACCCTCCCGGAAGATTTTCTCGAAAACATTTAATTTAGCCATTTTATGGTAATATAAAACATATAATAATTTAATCGCAATTATCGCGTATTGGGGAATCAAATAATGTTTTTAGAATCAAATGAAATTGAGTAAATAAAGTAATAATAATAAAGTAATAATAATAATAAAAATAATAATAATAATAATAATAATAATAATATGATAATAATGTATAATATTATATATATATATATATACTAGTGGGGCTTGGCCCCCCTTCTCGCTCCGCTCGTCAACCCCCCATCATACCGTAAATAAAATAAATTTGTCATAATCAATTTTTATATATTCTGTTTGTACACTAAACTTATTTTTAATTATATAAAACTTTTGAGAATTATTGAAAATTGTTTAAGTAAATAAAATTTAATATTTAATCGATTAATATTAACAGTTTCCTACATCATCTAGCATTAAAAACCTATTTAATTAATTATTAATGCAAGAATTTCAAGTTACAGTTAAAAAAAAAATGTTTTCACAGTTAATATTTCATATTTTGCTTTTTGCCTTCAATATATTTGTCAACATGATGCGAGATCCTTATGATTTAAACGCGTGTTTTTAGTTTTATATATACAAAGGTGCGTTCTTGGTCTTGTTCTACTCGTTAATTTCGTTATTATTTTATTGAAAAAAAATTCTTTATAATTTTAGTCTTGATAAGGAAGGCATGAGATCCTCCGAAACGTTGACTTGTTAATGATAAAACTATTTCAACAACATCTTTGTTCGCTAAAGATCAACTTTCACTTCCTTTATAACAATTTGGGGATGAATCTGACATTTGATTTAAGTACTAGAGCGGGTACTTTCGCGCCTACCGTACATTACATCATACAGCGAGTATCCTATACCTTCATGATCCTTCCAACAATAATTTATTGTAGTGTATGTTACATGCGTTTAAAACCCCTATTAGATTGTGGGTAATAAGTGGTTGTACAGAATTTATTTATTTTTAATATTTTCGCTAATTCTTCTGAAGTATAATTTATAAAATGTGTTCACTGATTCGTTATAATGGTTAACGGTGCTCGATAATGACAAATAAATTTTTCAGCAAGAATCCTCGCCACCTCTTGCACGTTGGCTTTAGCTATCGGCTTCAATACACAAAAGTTACTAAAATTATCTGGCATAGTTAAAAGGTACATACATCTTTTCTTAGTTTCTGCTAACGGCCCGAAAAAGCTCATCGAAATTTTCTCGAATGTAACAAATCACGTACCAGTTATAAGCATTGGTAAACTTGTTTTTACTCTTGTTAATTTTTTAACTTGGTAATCCGCGAACCCTGATACAAACTGTCGTATGTAGACCTGTATTCACCAATAGTACTCGCAAGGTATTCTATCGTATATTTTCGTTGTACCTTTATGATCTCCTATCGCTGACTCATGAAATTATCTTAATCAATCTATATCTGACCTCAACATGTCGTACCGGTAGATTATTTTTAAAGAAGACTACTGATATATCTCTCCCCTTTAGCAGTCTCTTATATTACTCTAGAAAATCATTCCAATCAATAAATGAAAGTATTCCTAGATCACGGATAATTCCTACAGTCTTTATCTCTTTCATCTGTATAAGTGCTCTGGAAGATATTATGGTTCTAGTTATATATGGATGTAGGATTTTGCTATCAATATGATCTGCTATAACTAACCCGAATAATTTCACACCCTTACTTTTTACTACAATTACTTTCCCTCACTATTCGTGCTATACTTAATAATTCATCTTCATTTATATATTGCTATTCCACTAATGCATTTAATATTTCAGTGTAAAGATATAAGTCGGCTGTCAATGTATCCATTGAGATATCGGAATATGCAAACAGTTGTTTATTCAATATTTGTACCGCAGAAATAGGCTCAATTTCTTGTCCATTAACCTTTAGAGGGCCGGGATACGCGATTTGGCGCAAGGCCACTGACCTCCAAACATTTGACATTAATTCAGCCCTTTAACATATGCTTCAGACCACTTTTCTATAGAAACAATCATTTTTTTAAATTCCTCAAGTGCCGACCCTCTAAAGGTTAAGTGATCATGGGACCGTTTCGTTAAGCCCTTTAGCCTCTGTTTATTTATAATATTTCCTCTCTCCGAGAGAAAAACTTTATTATACCGCCATTCGGTATCTCAGAGAGTCTGCCTTTGAGAAGATAGTACTTCGTTATTCTCGATTTTATTTTTCTTGTTACCATTGAGGAATTTTTGTGCTTTGCATTCTTTCATCTGGAATCTCATTAGTACTTTCTCTGTATACTCTGATTGTTCAAATGTCATTGCCTTAAGTCTCTGTTTCTTTGAAATTCCATTACTAGGTACTTTTTAGGTTCTCCTAGGTCATTAATCTTGAAAATTTTGCATAGGCTTGCTTTTACCTCTGGTAATCTCTCTGAATTATTACTGGCTATAATGATATTGTCTACATACAATACCAATATTACCATTTCTCCTTCCTTTCTCTACGTATATAGGCATGGATCATTTATATCTCTTTCTAATACTAGCTTTTTGACTTCCTCTGTTAATTTCGTATTCCATCTCTTGGGATTGATTTTCAACCCATATAGCGTTTCGTTTAATCTGCATACTTTCTTTCTCTGAATGTTTTGGTTGATTCCGCTTCCTCCAGAATTTCCATGTAAATGTCATCTTCTAATGTGCTATTTCAGAGTGAAGTTTTCACATCCAATTGCCCATCTTCTAAGTCATGTTTGTTTATTATGGCGAGTGCTAATCTTATCACTGCCATGTGCGACACTGGCGCATACGTTTCTCATATTCATTTTTTTCCTTAAATCCTCTGATTACTAATCTGGCTTTAAATTTCTCTGAATGATCTTGATCTGTTTATCTCTTAAATACCCATCTGTAGTCAATTATATTTGCCTTCTGTCAATTGAATCTAACGCGTCTCTGTAATTGGTTGGATCTTCGTTTATACTAGCTAATGCTGCATATATCATTTCATCATGTTCGACGTTGTAAGTATTCTCTGCATGTACCCTTAGAACTCTGTAGATGAAATTCGGGTCTCGTTTAGAATCAGTTTTGGCTGTTCTTTCTGGCAATTTTCGTACTTTAGTTTCTTTCTCAGTTCCATCGGTGTCTTTTCTCTTTGATAGTTTACCTCTTGCTGGTTTTATTTTCTTAGGTTATTGTTTTGCATTCGTCTCTGTATTCTCTCTGCTCGTTTCTTCTGTTATCTCTGATGTCTCTGATTCTTTTATGTCTTTAATTTCCAACTGCTGTTGTTTATAGTTAGTCTGTGTATCTTTATACACTATTTTCTCATTGTATTTCACATGCCTTGAGTTAATGAACATCAATGTTTGTGGATGCCAAAATAGATATCCTGTGGGTGTTTACCCTACTAGGATTGCTCTTATCCCTTTATGAAAATTTATTCTCTGGAATTGGTACTCTAACATATGCCATACATCTGAATCTTTTTAATTCCTCTATACATAGACTCTTCTTTTGGGAATTCATAATGGACAACGTTGTCTTAAAATTGATTCCCTTGTGTGGTGTCCCGTTATACGTGTATATCGCTGTCTTTGTCGCTAGTACCCACATTGATTCTGGTAACCCAGAGTCAATCTTTAGTTCTCTGATTTTCTCTTGGAACGTCTGGTTGAATCTCTTTGTAGTTCCATTCAGCTCTGAGTCCTTCTTTCTTTATTATCTCTGAAAACTCTTCCCCTGTGAACTCTGTGCCATTATCTGCTCTGATGTAACATATTTTTTTCCTCTTTTTCTAGTATGTTTCTCATGTGAATCAAGAATCTCTGTAAACATTCTCCGGACTCACTTTTATATTTTGTACAATACGTTCTGGCATAACTTCTACGATCGTTTATAAACCCAATTTTCTCCTGGATACGGGGCTGGAGAGTTTTTTTTTCGTATCGTGTCAGCATGTGTTATATGTACATGTATATGTATCATGTACATGTTTCACAATCTCTTATCTTCGGATCTAGTGTTATACTCTTATGTTTCTCTTCATACTTCTGCATATGGTTCATGTATTCTAGAGAAGTGTGGCTTACTCTCCTGTACCATAACATTCCTTTATTTGGTTTGTTGATTTTTATGTATGTTAGTGTGCTCTGATTGCTGTCTCTGAATTTTTCTATCTTTGATTCTTGCATGATTTTATTCAAATCTAAAATTCGATCGTTGATCTCTTCTTAATTCTCTTATTACTCTTTTCATCTTGAATCTCCTGCCCTATCTCCCTCCCAATCTCAGACGGTCTCTAAATGTTTTCCTCTGGTTGTATTGTATCCGTTTGAGATTGCGTCAGGAAATCCTCTATTGACACCAGTAGTGCCTTTATTGTGTATTTATTTGTGTGTTGCTTGTCCCCGGTAGTCTTTGAATTCTGTACGTCAAATTTAATTATCCAATTTGGTTTTTCATAATAAACTCTGATATGTTTTCTTCAATTGGATCTATTCCCTCTATATTTTTCTCTGAGTTTAAACTGGTAAGTATCTTTTGTGTTAGATTTTAAATATAGGTTGCTTCTTCCATCTTTAAACAAATTTGAGGCACTAGTCTACATTGTGTGCCCTGACTTCCTTTCAATGGTAACAAGACACAAAAAACCGTTACTTTTATTAAGATACTGCCCTGTATAACTTCATTTGCCTTCGTCTCTTAATTCCTCTGGATATCTGCTTAAACATCTGTAATAAACAATTTTTCATGTCTTCTAGGGTCATCTCTGAAACTGTCTAACCTCTCTTCAAGTATGTGAATCTTAGTTGTAGACTTGAGTCGCACTCAATGTGATAGAATGCAGTTTATACTTCTTCAACTGACAGTGTCGTCATTATATTACAACAATCATATTCTTTTAAAGAACTGTTTAATTTTCCATAGAAATCTTACTTTTCTTTTTAGCAAATTTCTCTGTATTTTCTAGAATTTAAAATAAATTATTCAATGCAAATTTCACTCTTAATGCATCTAATTAGAATCCAAAATTACTCTTGTCAATTTGTAATCTCCTTAAATGTTTATTCTGTTCTGCATGTTTTACTCTAATATTTTATTTAGTATTTTAAGTGTTCTGTTCATTTTTTCGATCCAGTGTAAAGGACCCCGCAACACGCCTATGGGAAATGTGGTTTCCGTTAATTTCGCTGCATTTTTTATATGTTTAAGACACAACATATAAAAAATGCAGCGAAATTAACGAAAACCACATTTTCCATAGGCGTGTTGCGGGGTCCTTTGCTTCATTCTCTGAATTTTACGAGGTTCCAGTATCTATCTGTGATTTCTGTGTGTAGTTGGTCGCTGTATAATTTAAATTTAGCATATAAAATTCATCTGGCTCTGAATGTAACTATGTAATCTCTGAAAAAAAAATTTGTCTCTGCTAATGTAGTTTTATTGATTGTTGGCATTATTTTGTTCTCTGGGGCCTTAACTGATACTCTTGAGGTTTCCTTCTGAATTTCTGCTAACTATTCGTCATGGTGTTTGTTCTGAAAAATATTCAATGTTAATTAATGTTTGGTCTCTTTGGTTTGGCGTACATGTCACACACCCATGAGTGTACAATCACATACTTATGGATCCATATTCTTACTCATTTTTATTGTTAAAAATGTTTGATTATTTAAATTTTCAAATATGACTTTTTCAAATAATTTGGTGTTTTTATTTTTATTTTATTTTTATTAATAATCACCTGGAGTCAGACTCCTGTTATGTGAGCTTGATTGCCCTGAGTTTTGTTTACTCCTGGGACTCTGGTTCTCTGATGGCTTGTCCTCTGCACTTTGTTCCTCTTTACGTTGTTTCTCTGATTTGTTCATTTGTTGTTGTCGAGCTCTTTTCTACCAAACATTATTCTTTTACTCTTTTTGTTTTTGTCAAATTTTAATATTAATTTATACTACAAAATTAATATTTGGATTTTGTTGTATTCATAGTCTGCAACTACTAGTCGTACTACGATTTCGCCGTGACTATGTGGGTGGGGGCGATCGCATACATAAATACAGTCTAATTGTACTCATCCTTTTAATTAAATATCCTGTTTATTTGGTGTTTGTATAGTTGCTTCCTTATTCTGGTTTCAAGGAAGAAAGTTTATTCTGATTTTATAAAAAATCTTTTATTCTGACATTTTAAAATATTTTATTCTAGAAAATAATTTATTCTGATTTGTAAATATATAAAAAAAATTCGTTCTGATAAATAAAAATTTATTTTGATATATGATAAACAATGCTCTGTTCTGAGGAGAGAAAAAAAAATTATTTTGATATGTGAGAAACAATGTTCTGCTCTGAAGAGAAAAAAATTTAATTCTGATATATGAGGAAAAATACTCTGCTCTGCCGAGAAAAATAATTTATTCTGATATATTTTTAAAATATTTTATTCTGGAGAAAAATTTATTTTGATAAACAAAAACAATTTATTCTGTTGAGTATATGTATAAATATAAAAAAAAATTTCTGATTAAAGAAAGATTTATTCTGTTGTAAGAAATACAATACTCTGCTTTAAAAAGGAATATACATATATACATATATGTGCATTTGACTTGACGTATCTACAGTGTACGCATCGTGTGTGTATCTGTGTGTGCGTTTTGTGCCCACACAGCCATGCAAAGGCAGTATGTGTACACCCGCCCACACATATAAGCGTACGCACATCACTTGACGTATGATGTGTCATGGTTCTCTCGCAGGCAGCGTCCCACTTGCGAGAGATCGCCGCTTGATACACTCGCGCACTCTCGCCGCGTCGTCAATCACTATCTCTTGTGTTGGCGCCGACCGTTAAAGTTACTAGAAGTAACTAGCGCCGCCGCTAACTGCGGCCTGCGCGCGGAGCTTGCAACACCTCGGACGCCTCGCGTGTTTACCCGCTTGCGCGCTCTGTCTTTCCAGGAATTCGCTTTGATTCTTGGAATCCTGAATGCCGGTATTTGCGTGCAATTTTCATCGTGACATGAACTTTGATTTTTTACGCGATGAACTCTGAACTGGCTGTAGTGTTTCTCGACTTTTTCTATTTTAATTTTCTCTGATCACTCTGAATCTTTGAGTTTATTTAACTCTGAACAAATCGAAATAACACAAACAATGTTTTCTCACTTTGATATTCATGCTCTAATCTCTCAATTTTTCAATTTACACAACTACATTTTAACACCAAAAATTCAAATTAATATCACTCATTATATTCTGTATTTTGTATGTTCTGTATTTTAGATTTACTATACTCTGAAATTTTCAACACCTGGAACTTGATTTCTTTCTGAAATTTTTTATATTGTGGTATATTTTTAGTTTTATAAACTCTAAATTTTAACGAAACTAGAATTGATATTTTTACATTCTGAAATATGCATGTTCTGTTTCGATACATGCAACTGCCTTTAATTTATTTATTTTAAACACAGAAATTCAGACGCTATTGCGCGTGATATTTTTCTGACACTTGCTTTGTGTTTTTCTCTGAATTGCTAGCTGTCGGGATACCGAACGTTTTTACGCGGCACTCGCGTTCTCTCTAAATTACCTCTGAATTTCGTCTGATTTACTTCTGAATCACTTCTGATTAGCGACCGAACTGTTAACTTCTTAAACTCACTTTTGATTCACTTTGACGTACCTTCCATTGAAATTCTTTCCTCGCGTCTTCACTTCGCGCGATAATTTACGTGCGATCTGGGACATTCTTTATTTTTTCTCCCTAAGAGCGTAATATGCCATTCCTCAATCTGACATCGTTTTCATATTTTGCAATATTCATACCTTATTTACCGAATATTTCCTTTTATCTCCGAAAATAGATGTTATTTCAAAGAGGGAAATTGGCAGTTTTATCTATTTGTTTTTGTTTTATTTGTTTTATTTCGATGCCTCCTATCGGTATAATCGTATCTCAATCACCATTTCGGCATAATCGTAACTCAAACGGAATTTAGTATAATAATAATTCAGCGGCCAATTCGGTATAATCTTAACTGAAAGGGCAATTCGGCACAATCTTAACTGAAAGGGCAATTCGGCATAATCGCAACTCAACGGGCAATTCGGCATAATCGTAACTCAACAGCCAATTCGATATAATCTCAATTCGGCAGTTAATTCGACGTAATCGCAACTCCAGGAAACATAATTCAAATATTATTTCAACAAAGTGCAATTTTCGTGTATTTATTTTCTGAATTTCGGAAAAAATCATATATTATTTAAATGATTCTATGTTATAGCAAATGTTCGATTTTGAATAAGTATTCTTTGCATTTTTTTAATAATTGGATTGAAATATTTGAATGAGAATAAAAGCATTTTTTATGCTTATATTTTTTTTATATTATTTCAGAGTTTCAAAATATCTATAATAAAAAAAATTTTATTACTAATTGGGATTTACTTTAATTTGACTGAACTGTTTTTTTTTTAAGATTATAATTGAAAAAATAAACGTTTAATTGTTTTGAAAAATGGCATCATTCCGTAGATCCATTTAAATGTTTAAATTTCAGTTCATTCTGTCAATAAATTTTTTAGTGTATTTATATATTTTATGATATTATGTACGGGAGCGGGGGCTTCCGAAATAAAGAGGGATTTTGAATAAAATAGAAAAAATATACAAATATTTTAAGGGAATAATATGTCACTTTATGCCCGCTCTTCAATAACACATAATTATTTATTGAATATCACATGTAATAAAAACAATAAATATAACGAATATATCAAAACGTCAAGTAACAACAAGAATATGTCGAAGTTTAATATTTACATTTGTGTGATATTTATATAATTTAATATTATATTATTATTAGACTTTGAAAAATTAATTGTAATATATTTTAACTTATGTAGTACGTAATAAAAAATATTTTTTTCAGTTTTTTTCTATATCACTGGAATCACTGATTGCATTTGTTTTCTCAGAAAAACTATTAAAATAGGCGTGATACTTTTAAACATACTTGGTATTTGAGTTGAGATTATATGGAATTGGCCATTCAGTTACGATTATACTCAATTGGACGCTGAGTTGAAATTATACAGAATTGGCCGCTGAGTTAAGATTATAACGAGTTGACCGCTCAATTAAGATTATGTCGAATTGGTCGCTAAATTAAAATTATACTGAATTCCGATTGAGTTACGATTATGCCGAAATGATGTTTGAGATACGATTATAACGACAGGAGGCGTCGATTTATTCATAAGATTTGTAGGTTTCATGTGATTAAATTGATAGGAAAAGTTCTTATATTTAGTACATAATAGAATTTTGCTATATATTATTTTTAATAATCGAAAAAATTTACAATTTGCATAATTGGTAAAAATATGTCTTTCTTTCTATTAAGTAAAGAAAATTTGGGGAAACCACTAATAAAGACGCACCAAAGTATCTACCGCAATGTGATGTGCAAACGATACTATTAATAATATTTTTTTATCTGTATATGATACAATATATTTTAAAGTTTTAGAGTATTAAACAATAAACCTTTCTGAACGTATTATAGTTTATTTTGATAAAATATAATAATTAAAAATTTTTATTTTAAGAACAGATGGTCTTGTGAAGAATATATATATATATATATATATATATATATATATATATATATATATAAATATATATATATACGAACACAAACGAAGTGCGTTCAGCGAATGACAGTCAAGCAGACGACACGCGCACTCTATGTGCTTCCGCACACGCACGCACACACAGGAACTTGTCGTTTCGGCACTATTTGGCGAGCTGTTGGGTTATTGTAATCCACAGTATACCTGAAGACAATGAATCGCTTGTATTCGAAGTGGATTTAGTTTCAGTAGTGATCTGAAACTAAATCCACTTCAATAAATGAGTTTCCGAAGCACAAAATTTTTTTAATTTTTCAGATAAAATATCAAATTTTTGAATAAATAAACTTAATTTTATCTTCTTCTTTGGTCATTTTACCAATTCTTGTCATTCAATTTTAAAATCCCTTATTCATCGGATATAGATGCCAATACTGAAGCTAAATCATTTTGAAAAAATCAATTCCATCCATTAGATCAGCTGCAATCTTACGGACTAGCACCTGAAATTTAACATATTTAATATTAGAGCAAAAAAGGTTGAAACTTTTGATTTATAATAAGTTAAAAATATTGATGTTATTCTTATATTATGTAGAATATTTTTTACCTAGTATCTTTTGTTCATACTAGCCATTCAATATAAACAACTGATACCAGACAACCCAACTCAATTATTGACCACATGCAGCTAAAACATAAATATATACAAAATAGTAAACTAAGCAATAATAATGAATTTGCTTTTAAAATCAAATTTAATTAATATTTATCTTTTTTCCCTGTACCAACAAATTTTGTTGATCTGTTGACAATCTTAATCTCAACTTTCACTTTTCTAGTTGGTAAAATCCCTCTCGCATCCACTTTGAATCACCTAAAAACTAAAAAAATATATTTAAAATCTAATTATTATTGTATTTTAAAGATTAGGTTTATATATAAAATACATAATCTTTATTTTATCTTTTACGCAACTTAAGTTTTTCACCAGTAGAAACAGAATAAGTACAGTTGGAAGGTGTTGCATTAAATTCTTTTGTGGCTACAGAAATGGATCTATTTCATCTTGTTAATACACTTTACTCATAGTTATTGCTTATGACTAAATCATAGGTTTACTATAATATAACATTATAGAATTCATAGAAACATAGTAGGTAAGTAATAATATAAAATATTCAGCACTTAACCTATATACAATAAGTGTAAAAAAGTCATTTAATGAAATGATTTTCCTTTTTATTTGATGAACTTGTAGTATTATGGAACCACAGGATTTAGAATGCAATAATGGAATGCGATTTTTCACACACAGAACTAACAGAAAAAGTTCTTGCTGCGTTCATGGCTGTAAGAGTTATCCCAAAAATGATCTCATAGTTTGTTTTCACACGATTCCAAAATTTGGAGAAACTGTTATTAGATTAAATAAATTCAATCAAGAAGAAAAAATTAATCACAGAACAACTTGGACAAGAAGTCTAAAAATAGATAAAAATTTCAGCATTGTTCTTTGCACTTCACCTATGAAGATTATGTATTACCTGTTAAAATAGTACATTACGATACATGTGCCTCAAGTGGCTCATTGTTGCACAAAGTGACGTTAGCGCCCGAGCGAGGCGAGACTCAATCAGATTTTTGATTTGTTATATTAACCTTTAGACTATCGGCATTTTTGCCTTATAAATGGATATTTTTGAGAGGCAAAGTTTATATATATATACATATATATATATATATATATATATATATATATATATATATACTAGTGGGGCTTCGCCCCCCTGCTCGCTCCGCTCGC
>JAPYZA010002430.1:0-17395 GCA_030522685.1 Eupelmus azureus | reverse complement strand
AAATAAGAGACTTTGCTTTACGTTATAATTGTTATTGTAAATGGAAACGTACTTTCCACCGGGCATCAAGAAAAATAGTATACGGTACACAGGACGAAATCTAAAGGCTTCGCCTCGGGCGCCAACTTCACGCAGTGGCGGAACTTTAACTTTCGTCCCTTGTACCGTAATATACTATTGTTGTTATTTGTATAAGTTACTAGGGTTTCAATTCAAGTTGTTACAGCTTGTTTTGTAAAATATCATAAAACTTCAGTTCAAATACAATAATGAATACCAAGTCTATTATTATCGTTGATCTATCTACCATGCTTCGAATCCAGAAAGCATCAACCAACCCACTCAGCAAATCCACTCCCTCAATAACTTTACTAGATCATCCACACGTATAAAACCCTAATATTCTAATCCAACCTCAAATCCAACACCGAAAATAATCGAAAAATCCAAAGCCCAGTCCATCCAAACCGCAGCGCCCTCCAAAATCTCATGCATACCTGCGTCTTCGATCAGCTCTGGCTCTCAAGTCTCGCCCTCTGCGCAAGCCGACAATCGCTTTACGACGCCTACCAAATTTACGACCCCTTTCGCCAACCTGTTCCCAAGTGGGCACAAGTGCGCTGCAGTTCACGACCCGCAGTGACAATTTCGCCATCCCTCGTCAACACCCACCCACTCGAACCCTCGTCTGATCCTTATGCGACAAATCGACCAGGGCCAAGTACTCGCACCCAGCATATATACGTATATAAGAGAGGCCAGTGCCGGTACCATAATTATACACCTGTAGAGTGCGGTGCGCCCCCGAGGCGGACGTGATTTACTTTTCGGCGAAAAAGGTGCTGCGCGGGCAAACGCCCACGCGTTCCGTTATACCGTTATAATTTAGGCAGCCCTTCGCTCTCTTGCTCTCCTTTCTTTTTTTATATGTGTATATATTGTTTGTGCGCTCGCTCGCTTTTGGGAGATGCGCGATATCGGCGAATTTATTATGCGCGCGCGGCTGGTAGTGTATCGAAACAAAGAGCCGCAATGCCGGTTCTCTGGTCCACAGCCGAGAGGTGCGTGCAGCGGGCATTGTGCAAGAGGATGCTGCATAAAATCGTGATTACTTAATTTTTTAGAGAGGAGGTATTGTGTGCCGATTTTTCGGATATGCGAGGATGCAGTTTGGGAATGGGAGGATATTATGGATGCGGGTACTTTTGGGTGGATCGGGAGGCGAATCGGTGCCGGCACGCCTAATGGTATCGGATAGGTATAAATTTATATTTTGGGCATCGGACGTGGGGAGCGGGAAGTGTAAGAAAAAAGTATATTGGTTGTTTTCACTTTGTCATACTTTTTATTGCTTTGTGGTAATAAATGCGAGTGCGTGCATTATTATTTTAAAATTATTTCAACATGAGCTACTTTCTCGTTTTACACTGTAATTTATCAAGCTCTTATTAAGCAGTAACTTCTCTTCAGCCTCAAATTAATCCGACTCACAAAGTCGATCTTATTTACAACATCGTGTTATTTCCGATTTCCCGATCTCGGCTCGCTCCTCCAAAAGAGCACATAAAAGAGCACCAAAAACACGCCGGCGCCTTAAATAAGCTTTTCGTGAAACTCGCGTTTGCATAACAGTCGATCGTGAATTTCGAGCGATCGCTAATGATCGGCCCGAAATCAAGTTTGTAAAAAGCCACGAGCTCTACTTTCTCTACTTGTTCTCTCGAATGAAAGATAAGGAGCGAGTGTAAGAGCGCACGAAATGAGTTTCCCGAGGCTCTTTATAAACATGCTCGGCGGGTCATTAATTGCACCGGCACGTGGCCGAAGGAGACAGTCGATTATGAATGCGCGCCGCTGAGGTTACGATGCGTCGTTTCCAATTTTACGTTTGGAGAGGTTGTGTCTTGTCGTGGAGGATGATTGAGGACGGCGTAATTAGCTTGATTATTCTGTAATTAATAAGGAGATATTTCAGAGAGGACTTAAATGATGTAAAAGAGATTTTAAGGTGTGTATGGTGTCATTTATTGCATATTTCAATACTGGTTTTATGAAGAGATATTGATTGATTTATACTGCAATATTGATCTAATATTGTATGGACGTTACTTAAAAAAAATACCTCTAAAACAAGATTCCACCGTCAAATCGAATAATAAACCAAAACCTAATTTCCAACCCATCACCGCAGAGTCAGTCCCCAAAACTCCCATAACCAGCATCCCGCAAATTTCTTTGAAATCAGGCCGAAATCTTGCGTCTTCAAACCTCGGCGCTACTCGTGCAAATCGCGCAAATCCGTGCATCGAACCCAACTCGCAAAGAATAAAGCTAAAACCAGCGCAAACAAAACGTCGTAATGCGCTTTGCGCGCAAGAGTCCCTCTCTGCGGTCGCTCTGCACTTGTCTGAACGCTAGGAGCTCGGTTTATTACCGCTGGCCTCGAGAGCCGCGCGGATTTTCTCGTTTTTGGACTTGCGGCTCAGCGGGACGTCAGCCAGAGAGAAAGACAAAGGTCGAGAGTAGAGAGGAATTCGTCAGGACGGGTAGTAGTGAAAGCTGATTACGCGTACTTGGGGTGTGTGTAGGTGCGGGAAGTTCGCACTGGTTGGCAGGGCTGTGAGCGCGAGATTAGGAGTTATCTTGATTTGGATGGATGAGAGGGGGATTGGGGATGGGCGTAAGATGGAATGAAAACTTTGGATTTGGGTGGGTAATAAGGGGCGGACTGTTTTCATAGGTCTTTGACTTTTTTTTTTAATGTTTAGTTTGTAGGAAACGTGGTCACTAGAAATGATTAAAATAGTTTTTGTGAACTCATTCTTTTTATGATGTATACTACAAAAGTCGAATCAACATGTATATACATCAACATTCAAGTTACCATAAATTGTTAAAAGACAGAACCACTTTTAAAATCCTATCGATCGGCTAAAAAATTATCGACATATGCCGCGCGCAACCCTGAGAAATCCATCCTAATCCGTCGCGTTTAAAAAGTTAATGTGTCCTCTCCCCGTCCCCCCGGTCAGACCTCGTCTGAATTTCAATACCCAAAAAAGCAGCTCACCCCAAAAAAGATAAAACCCAAAGCGTTGCGCATAGCCACATTATCCACGTGCATAGGCATCCATACACCCCAAAAAAAAGGGGGAGGGGGGAAGAATTTGGCCTTTGAAAAGGTAGCCGAGACCACACGGGATTTAAACTGCGCGCGGCTCGACGAAATATCGATTTTCAACTTGACTGGCTCGCAAGCACGAGCCGCATCTGTCGCGCGCGTTTATACACACGCGCGTGCGTTTTATTATATGCAAGCGTGCGCGCAGGTTGCGCCGCCAGACGACACGGGGGATATTGAATTTAAGCGTGGCTTAGCACGAGGACGCTTCGTTTATCTGATTATTCGTGTATGGACGGAGATCGGTTTTCCCGAATTTTCGGGGATTGCAAGATCCGTGGTGGATTTCGGTTTCGCAATGGATTTTATGCTTTGGCGGAAAGATATGCTTGGTTGCTTGGAAAAATCAGGAATTGTGAGCTTCTTTGAATCGAGAGAATAACAGTGCTGAATGCCGAAGATCGGTTGAGTTGATTTTAAATGTATTTTGAATTACAAATGCTTTTGAAGGTTTTAAGTTTAGCAAAAATAATATTAAATCAAAATTTTCAATACATAACAATGTAATGATTGTACAATGTATTTGAAAACGTTTTGAAAAATTTTACAGCTATAAAACTTAATGTCCACTACAACAATGCGCATGTGTCACTCCACTCGTCGACGCCATCCATACCGATCGTCGTTTAAAAAACGGCACCGTAAAGCCTTTGTCGAAGCACCTTTCCTAGAACGCATCAACGGGAGGAAAAATTCCGAGTTATTATTCAAACGAAGCCACTCAGCAAACACAGACGCAAAATATATCGGCTAGCGTATCTGCGGGCGCCGAAAATCGGTAATCCCGAGCACGTATCGACGCGACCTTGCCAACTATCGCCTATCTCTCCCGCGCATATTCTTAAGCTTCTCCTCTCTCGAACCTATACATCCAGAATAACGCGCACGCCTCGGGGTGGCCAGAACGCCAGCTCTCCTGAAGCGTATATGTATATATATGTATAAATCTGCCCGGCCCGTGCCAGCTGCCAAGTGCGCGCGTGCGCAATTCGCGCATGTATATACATAACCTGCTGCGGCCGCTGTCACCTGCGTACATACGCGCCGTTCACCGATTTTGCCTGCGACTCGTTCGTTTTTTCTTTTTCTTTCGGTACCCCGGCTCTCTTTTTTTTTCCTCACGGGCATAATGTACCTCGCCCGTGCAAAAAGGCACGATTTCGAATTTTTCAGATGTTTGAGGGACGTGGATGTAAGGCTTCCATTTTTTTAACGACCTTATCTCGCTCGGCCGCTCGGGTTTGCCTTTTTTAAAAAAGGGTGTTTGGGGAGCCGCCGCGATGCTTATGTTACAAAATCGTCAACTTCGAGGCGCGCGCGCGCGCACGCACACCTGGCCCAGGGCTTTTCGCGTGTTGATGTTGGCTCTGTACCGTTAACCGAGAGTGCGATCCATCATTATTATACTGTGCTAATCTAAGTGACTTTAGATTTCGGTATGATTTTTGTATCGGTAAGATGTTGATTTAATATTGGATCAATATTGCGTAAATATTGTGACAATCTTGAGTTGATATCAGCTCGATATCAGTGATTGCATCGTATGATTAATTCTTTTTATTTTTGTACTTTACATATCGAAATTATTTTATTAAAAATAATTGTGATATACATGAATTATAACCAAAATTTCTTCTTAACATTTCACATAGCCAGTTTAGACAACTTCTATTGATTATACATTTAATATTTAGGTCAGATCACAACAACCAAATTAACCACCCGCTAGAAAAATCCAGAATCTGTCTCTGAAAAACCATCAATGATCACAGAATCTCACCGCCGAAAGCCAAACCCAAATTCCCCCATTCTCTACTCTTAAATCAACCTCTAAACACCTCTGATCAACTCCTAATAACTCTCAAATTACCAACCGATTCCTCTAAATCCGACATTTCGCCCGAAATTCCACCGATCACCGAAAAACAGACCTAATCCACGCTTTCGGCACAACGCATTAAAATCATCGGCGTATATTGATTCACGATGTCGGGGAGAGAGAGAGAGAGCCAAGGCCCGCCGTCGCGATAGCCATGAGAGGCGGCAGCTGCGATAGCGGGGTAATTGCAGGTAGCCGGAGCAGCCCGCATCTCGCTCGTTTTCGATCTTGGCGCGCTCGTGCGCACCTTTTGCCGCTCGGTCTGCTTTTTTCTTTGGCTCCGGGATTCGGAGCTTCTAGAATGGAGTAAACGTCGCTCGAGACGGTGAGGAATATAAGGTATTGTTGACGTCGCTGCTGTTGAGGGTCGAGGATGGAGGTGATGCGTCTTAGTTGGGATGTTGGATGACGTTTACGATCGTGTAATAAGGTGGGGTTGCGAGTATCTAACGGTCGAATCTTAATTTAACGACTATCGTGATAGACTATGTAAAAAAAGAAATTATTACTAAAGATAATTTAGTAATAATTATAATTGTCATAAAATTGTAATGTAAAAATTAAATAAATGAACTATTTTTTCATTTTCTTTGTTTATCCTACCTGTGTCATGTCTAAGGACTATTTAATTTTACGTTAATAGGCTTAGCTCATTCTCAAACTGACTATTAATTATGCACTGTATACTCTACTGACTGTTAGAAGAATGTTTCTTGAATGGACCAATTTCTTTTCACGAATTGCCCGTAAATCGGAAAACCCTTTTAATACACCGAAATCTTCTTAAAGTAGACTTTTTCAAACTCGAAAGAAAAGTTTTGCCTAATAGGCTTACATCTGCAATAGAAAGTTTTCTCAAGGCTAGTCTAAGTACATCAGCTTCCGTCAGAAGACACTAGCCGAAATTCAATTCTACAAAGGATTACTTCACAGAATCACCTAATTCATTACATTACAATCATTTCAAATCCATTATTTTCCAGAAAATATCTCTATTCTTTGTAAAATAATATTTTTAAATACCGACTAAATTTTACTTTCCAAAATCGCCAACGACATAATAATCCTTCCAATACTTCTATCCCATGCCTTCAATTTCCTAAGCTCGTTATGCAGCTCATCCAAACGTCTCCGTCCACGAGATCCTCAGGCCAGTCTATCAAGTCTCCAGCCTTGACCACACATCTCCGTCTCCATTCTTCTCTCCTTCTTCCTCGTCAATTTCACTTCTCTCTCTTTCTCTCGTTTTCTGCAATAAATACGCCCTTAATTGACTGTCGATTCGGCCGCTCGGACCTTTTTGTCGCTCCACTCCTTTTGTCTCGTGTCCCTATTTTTACCATAAAATACACGCGTAATGCGTCCGGGCACGAGGCGCAGATTAAATTTACGGCCGACTGAGATTTTACTAAATGCAAAAATTGAATGAGTCTCATAAGTGGATGTACTTGATGCAAATTGAGTTTTAATTTAGAGCTCGGTGGACGATGAGTGTCAGGCGAGGTTGAAGTGATGCTGGTTGGTTATGTATTCTGAACGAAAAATTATCAGCCGATGGATTGTTCGTTTCGTAATGTAGCAAATTAATTGATTCGATTAATTTTTCCTAATTTTAATTAGAACCTAAAATATCTTGAACGAAAACGAATTTCAAAGATTTAAGCAAATGTATGTATAAACCTATCCCTCGATCCCGAATACAAATTATCATCCTCCAACCCGGCGTCTATCTTCACCATAATGGAAAACAAATCACCACGGCCGTAACCACAGGATTTTACAGCTCTCGGAAATTCTAATCAAACGTACGCACGTGCGCTCGCGTGCGGGCCCGAAAAACACGCATTTATTAAGAAGCTTTTAGGCGGCCTCTGCTTAAAGGGGATATTAGCGTTTTATAGCAGCGGCGACGCGCTGTTTGCTCTATCTAACTGTAAAAACCCGTGCGTATCGGCTCCGCGCGGCTAACGGCCGGCCGGGCCCTTAATTAGCAAGTGATAAGGGTCACTGTTTGCTCGAGCCGAGAAAGAAAGAGAGGTAGGTTCTTTGGCAGTAGAAACTGTTGCGCTTAGAAATTTGTACTTTCGCGATAGAGGAGAGAGGTGAGAGAGGTAAACAAAGGTGTAACCTGTTTTACAATGAGGTTGTTTAGTGTAAGGTTTCTTTTTGGCTGTGGGTATGTGGCGTAATAAATGTATCATTGTTTTTTTATGAGTGTCGGTGTTTGCGCTGTTGATTTGTACGGGAATTCATACGTGTTTGGATTTAGTTCTTATCCAAGTTTCGTTTTGAATTTTTTAAAAAGATAAACACGGATATTGAATATAGAAGCAATATTTTACCTTATCGATATTATAATAAGGCGATAATATAAAAAAACATTGATATAATATTGTTGCCATATTTTTCCAATATTTACAAAACATAATATTATCAACTAATAAATTCAAAAAAGCAATCTTAAATAATTCAAGCCCATCAATCCCGATTAACCAAAAATCAAATTTCCCCCACAAAAAAAACCCAAAAGCCCACCAATCTCCCAAAAAAAATCCCCCATATCAGCACTCTCGAATCTCTCATCCTCCACTTAATAATCAACGCGTCCCTCGCAAACAGCTCTCCCGAATCAAAGAACAAACACACGCGTCCCAATATCGCTCCAATTCCGCCTACCCATAAAGCTGTTCAAACAGAGTTGTCACTGTCTCCTGTCTTCCCCAAACTCCCGCTCTCCCCGAAAAAAAACGACGCTCCGTCGCTCCGAAAAAGCGGAGAAAACAAAGCTGCCGTCGCGCGCGTGCGTATAAATCGGTAGCACGCTCCGAGCGCGCGCTCGGCGCGGCGCCCCGCGGTATATAAGCGAAGGAGAAAAAAAAAGGGCCAGGAACGATTCCGCGCTGAGGCCGGTAAATTTTGCGGCCGCTCCACCTGCCCGCAGCCGAGGGAGATACATAAAGATACAGAGAGGAGGGGGGCGATGATGAAAAAATTTCGGCCGTTCCATACTAATTACGCGGAATTTCGGAGGGCGAAATTTCGGAGGCAGCGAGCGGGCTTTGACACATTCTTTGGTGAGCTTCCGAAAGTCGCTCGATATTTTTCGCGGCTCTTTTTCTGCGTGGCTGGTGATGATTTAATGCTGGTGGCTGATAAAAGATGCTGTTTGGTGGAGTATGTGTATATAGTTTTAGTGGATTACTAGATTTAACTATGTTAATATGAGAACTATGTCTATGGTGCGAAAACGATCTAACCTCGAAAAATTTGTGTAAATATTACCGATTTCAGAAGTTACTTGAGTTCCATTTTGTAATTGACAAATTACGCTTCTAGTATACAAAATTTTCTTTCGATTTTTAAGTCTTTTACCGTTCTGCTAATGTTAATCATAAGCGAAGTAGATTAACAAAAATCGAGATACTTTGTAAACTAGAAGCGTATAATTTGTAAACTACGAAATCCAATCTAATCTAACCTCTACAGTCATCTTTTTGCCAAATTCTTAAACATCATCATAAAACTCACTCCTTCACTTTCATCAAAATTTTTTCCATCGACTCTTAACCCTCCTCCTGCATCCTTTGTCTCCATCTCCACAACTTTACACTATACCTCCTCAGCAAGCTCGCAGTCGCGTGGCTTCTCCGACTCGCGCGCGCCCGCATATATCCCAGATGCGCCTAGATAACAGACGCCCTCGCTGTTTTGAAATTTAATACGCGCGGGGCGCCGGTACTCTAGATCCGATCTCCCCGCAAGGTGGCCCATTTCTCAAACTTTTCTTTCCCCCCTTTTTCGGGATGAGCGGGTGGAATGGGAGTCGAGAGGCCAGTGTTGGTTTTTGAATAACGATGAGGGAGCCTTTATTTACATGCTATTACTGCCATTATGGATGCGTAAATTTCGGGAGTAGAGATAAGCGGGATTTTTTGCCGATGCACCGTGCGGTAGATCCGTGAAAAAAGCAGGCGGATCAGCGGAGAGATTGGGGAGAAGATGGGCGGCGGCTGATAGGGACTGTTTATGCGACTATTTTTGCTTGTTATGTTTAGTCGGAGAGTTGCTTTAGGAACGAAAAGGATAATGTTTGTTGTTGGTACAAGGTACTAGAAAATTTAGTTGTGGTGATATGTAACTACTTATAATGTCTAATACTTTTCTATAGTTAGAAAGTTACTATAAATTTTTTAATATTATCTTGATATTACTATATTACCATGATATTCATGTAACATTATCTTGATATTACTATAATATTACCATGATATTCATGCAATATTACGGGAATATCACTGCAACATTACAACATTATGCATAGAATAACCCACAGCAATTTCATCTCACAAAATAACTGTCCCATACCCAGGGAAATCCTTAGTTTCAAAAAAGTACTGTAATTTCTTCATTATCGCCTCATCAGTCGAGCAAGCCCCGATTACAGTACGAAATTACACCAAGCGCAGGGACTCGGAATTACTTAAACCAACTGCAAAGCCCTCGTCGACATTGTTTTTGCTCCTCCAGCCCTCGCTCCGAAATTACACCAGCCGCGTACATACATCTTTAAAAGCGCATCATATCCGCGCCGAGCGGAACAAACGGCTCGCAGCCGGCAATTAATAACCCAGCACCTCCCGAATTTTAATAATTTCGTTAAGCAGAGAGCAAGAGAGAGAGAGCGACAAGTCTTAATCACGCCAAGATTAAAAACACACTCGGCCGATTCCCGGTACAATTACGCAAGGGCCCGCAAGTTGCGTAAGCCCTCTCCGCGACGTCATTAAACGTCATTACCCGACAAAAAAGCCCGATGCACGCGAGGCTATATATATACACCCGTGCGTATATAAGCACACACGAGGACCGAAAAATTTTTCATCGGCCTTCGAGCCGGCTTCTTCCTACACGTATATACATATACACTCGCCGTCCCCCCAGAGTCAGATCGCAGGTGACAAGTCCGGTGGTCCCGGCTCCACTGCTGCAGCTGTGTATTGGTATATATACGCTCCAGCAGCGTATATACACTCGCGCTTCGGCCTTCGCCGATGCACTTTTCGGGGAGTTCTAAGCCGGGGCTAATTGATATACGGATTTTTGATTCGCGCGATTTTTCAGGGCGAGCGGGTGCTTTGATTCCAAGCAAATTGGATGATTCCAGCCGAATTGCCGAGTCGTTACGAAGGTCTGATTAGCTTCGATTTGGGGAGTCGAGCTGTGGGGGCTTAGATGCGCTGAGATAAGTTGGCTGGGAGGATGTAAATTGAGGAGGTTTATTGAAGCTTGGTTGGTGGGGGATGGGGGGTTTTAAAGGGTTCTAATCGGAAATTTCGAGAGTGCAGTAAATGTCTGCATTTAGGGACAGTGTGTAAAGGTAGCGACGTTGTAAAAGTCATTTACGGCTGGGTAATTTTTACAAGCGGCTCGTTTGGATCTAACTTCGATAGCGATACTTTTTCAAAGTCGTTACACGCGATTAGCGAATAACGTTAATATAATTGCTCCTCTCCAAACCTGCCAGCGATAAAACACAGAAAAAAGAGTACATATCTGAACTACCAAACAGATCACTTACACACATCACCCCTTCCACGGTCTTAACAGTCGCAATTGAATCTTACGCAACTCGCAGCTCCAAATCGTAAATCCAACACCGCGCACCTCTCTAATTTTATCTCTCTCTCTCTCTCTCTCCCTCCTTATACCACTTAGCCTTCCTTTTTATTCCCCCCTCATTCCTCCTCTTACACTTTTACATACATCCAGGCAGCAGCCGCCTCAGCATCAGGCTCTCCTTCACATTGTTTTTCCTTTTTTTTCAGCTGCCCGTCGGTGGCACTCGGCTCCAAAAACGCGCGCTGCGCACGTGCTCTTTACGCATTAACGTGTATATACGCACGCGTGTGTGTTTCTTTTTTTTTCTTCGAGGCGCAGAGTGAGAGAGAGAAGAGAAAGAGGAGAAAAAGGAGGTGGAAGTGTGGCGTATACACACGAGAGGATGGCGATACGCGCGCGCGTGCGTAAGTAATGAGGATTCTGATTATGTTTCGCGGTAATTATATTGGCTTTTATCTTTGGGCGTCGGATGATTTGGAGCGAGAGTTTATTCTTGATGAAAAAGGTTCTTTATGGTTTCTAATATAAGTGTAATATCTGTAATGTATTATAGCGTAGATCCGCATCCACAGTCAGTATTTTCAGACGGTGAAACACATAACCATCCAGCAATCCGTAAACTTCGATTAAAATTCTTCAAAACCACCTAGAAAATCATCCTCTCCCTCCCCCCAACCACCACCGTTCCTCTCACATCCACCCCAAGAAAGCCAGCGCACAAAACCAGCCCATCTACACCATAGCAACGAAAAATAGGATTACAGCTCGCCGAGGCTCCAGAAAGGCGAGCGGAGAGAGAAAGACCTAGACCTTCCTAAAAGCGAGAGGAGAGAGCCGTAAAGTGTGCGGAGCGCGTGCGCTGCTGCAGCTGCCACGCGCCGACGTGTGCGTGTGCACGGGTGTGTGTGCGAGTGTATAAGGCGGAAGGTGGGGACGACGATAGCGCCTTAAAGCGCCTTTTTTCTTACGCGTGTGTGGGTTTCTTTATGCGCCCGTATCTTAGATGTATAAACGCCGACTGGATCTGGATGGAGAGATATGGCTCTGTGTGTGCTGGAAGGTTTTTCGGTTAGAGGAGAGGATGGTTTCGTAGGGATGGTGGTTGTTGCTTTCTAGGTTCGGTTAAAACGACCAGTTAGAGAAAATTATTGTGTCGAGAGGGATAATATGGATTTTTAAGTACAGCATCAACTCTTGGGAGTCAAATAAAAAATCACGCCCAAAAAACTACCAAATTAAGTACTAAAATCTAAGATCCTTAAATTTTTCCCTTAACTTATTCAAATCTGGCGAAATCGCCTCTACCGCCCATCCAGCCCGCTAAAACAAACACGCCGGGCTACTAAAACATTCAAAAAACCAACTCTCCCTATATCCCCTCGCCAAATTACACCTGTTTGTTTCTAATTCGGCAAGCGTGGCGCATCGCGTCCTCATTATGCGCCCCTCTAAAATAAAAAAAAATCCTTACCAATCTCCCTTGACCGATCGATATATATTCCCTCGGCGCAAAAAAAAGGAGCCGACGCAGCCACCTAGAATCCGCCTTCTTGCCACGCGATATGCAAATGCGCGCGCCTAGACGCGTGCCGGCTCTTTAGCGAGACGTCGAGAACTTAATAAAGCCCTCTCCTTTTTGTGCGCGCTTACGTCGCGGAGATTTTTATGTTAAGTGGCCTTTCGTGGAAGCCGAATCAATTTGACGTCTTACTCTAATTAAGGTTTAGCATAATAGAGACGCTAGGAGTCTGCGGTGGGCCTGTGCGTGTCGTTCTTCTGTCGATCGGTGGACGGCGTACTGATTTAGCGGTGAGGTTTTTGCGGTTGATTGGCTGCTTGCGAATCGGCATGTGCTAATTGTTGGATGGAGGAATGGTTTTTCGAGCAATTTTTGTATGGTGTAAGGTTCTTCTTTATGAATGGAAATTTACAGTGATTTTAAGGGTTTAATAAAGAGAGTATGAAGTAATGGTTTATTTAGTCATTCCATACACTTAGGTATGATCATAAATATTTTAACTATTAAATGGTACTAACTGTATTAATACTTAAGCCAAATAAAAAAAAACAAGCAGGCCAATCTCCCTCGCAAAAATTTAAATAATTCAACCTTCCCTCAAAAACTCAAATTTCACGCACACTCGCGCTCCCAAAACCGCCCAGTCCTCCAAAGTCCTACGAAATTCGCGTCCCCCGAGCGCGCAAAATTCGTACTTCCACGCCGATTTACTTAAGCACCCCGACAAACCGGTTACCCGCTCGCTCGGCCCAACCTCCGCGCGATACACTGCACCTTCAATGTATAAAAAAAGAAAGAAAAATCGAGCATTCGCAGTAATTAGAAGCTCGTCGCCGTCCGCTAAATTACGTCTGCGCGCGCACACGCGACTACATCATTTTCTGCGTCAGTGCGCGGCGCAGGCCAAGTTTCAGCTGTCACCGGCCGAGAGATCGGTATCGTCGCGATCCGGTAGCAACGAGGCGCATGCGCGAAAAAAGCCAGAAGCGAGCGACTTTCGGGAGAGAGATGCAGGCACGCGAGAGGCTCGAGCGTCGATCGCATCTTGGACGATGTGTCTGTTTTTTCGAAAATTTTCGGCCGCTTATCTCGCGCTGATCGGTATAAGCGCGCGGACCCGCCGCGCGTTTTGGATGCCCCGCGTTGTTTACGCGGAAAAAATTAATTTCTTAATGTCCGCGGTAGTTAAGTAATGACTGAGAGTTGTTATTGACGGTGTAATTATGAAGTTTGGCATGTGGCGAGAGAATTTCGAGTGCGCTAGTTTGCGATTGAGAAATTCTGGAATCGTTGGAAATCTTGGCTCTTTCGCGATCGGTTTGAAATATCGATTGATTTATTTGGATGTTTTATCATTTCGCGCCGATCGGAGTTATTTTAATCCCATTTTTCAAGATTTACATCTGAAGCGCAAACCAGTTTAAGAATCGGCATTAAATTGTTTATCTTCGTAATAATTTTTCGCTAATAAATAACTTGCAATATTTCTCGTGTTCCACGATCATAAAACAATAAACCCCTCAAAAAAACCCAAATCCATCCACATCCGACTCAACCTAATCGATCAAAAACCATCCACCTCAAATTCACACCACACCGGCAAACCATACCGATCACTCACACCCAAAACCCCCACCACAACCTTCCCGATTTCCAAAAATCAAGCTTCGATTCCCCGAACTGCCACTCTCACTTTTCCCCCTACATATACATATCGCGACGAAGAAAAAGAAAACGCTGTCCACGACTCTCTCCAATTTATATACACACAGACTCGCGCGCGCGAGCCGCTCTCAAGGTGAAGGAACCAGAGAAGCGCGCGGGCAAGTATATAGTAGTAGGGGACCGCCGGCGCGTGGCTCGCTCGCGCGCTGGACCCTCGTATCTTTTTGGTCGCCGAGCTGGATGCGGGAATTCGGATTTACATACGCGCGCGCGCGGCTGCAGCCGGAGATGTCGAACCTGTGTACCAGCCTGCTTTTGAGATGTAGAGCGAGTCTTTAAATAGAGGAGGTTGTTAATGAGGAGGTTTTTTAGGGATGTTGAGGATGAGTAGGTACATGGGTGAGAGAGAGTTTTTTGGGGAGGTGGATGTGGTTTAGGTGTTTGAGATGTTGTCGAGTCGTTTGTTCTATTGCGACTGTCATTTTTTTTTGTTATGCTGGGGAAGGTTTAGTAATTGAGTAAATTGTGTGCTTTATAGTTTCATGATGGTGAGTTGAGAAATTGTGAGATATCGATTTAAATGTTGTATCTTAAGTTTATTAATGAGACTAGTTTCCGCGGTTTATTGGGTGATTCATAATTCTGCTTAGCTATACGTGCGTGCGCGCATTTAAATCGTGGCTTAATGGAGATACCATATTATACACTTTTTAATTTGTCTGTCTTCACTTCTCCTCGCAGAGCCATTGAAATATTATAGAAGAGGAAAGCGTGATTACTTGATTTGATCTAAGACAAAGTATTACCTGTTAAAGTTCTTTTATTTATATTTAATTCACGTTTTAGCGTAAATGCCACATTTTTAATGGTTTTTCACGTTACAGATAACGTTTCAAAAATGGGATTAAGACCGGGTACCTTACGAAACGCAATCGAGCTATAAATAACAATTCAGCCCCCGGTAATTTATTGATATATAATGATCTGATAAGTTTGTAAAATTGATCGATGCCGCCTGAAAATTATTTATTCAAAAAGCGAAAAAAAAGAAAAAAATTAAAATAAGAAAAACCCCACTCCCCGAAACACCTGATTTAGTTTCCCGTTATAACTTCCAAACAGGTGTTACGTTGAGGCAATAAAATTTGGCGCGCGTATTCGCGCTGATGATTAAATTAAAATAAAAACTGCGCCCCTGCGCGCGCTCATATCGCGGCGAACATCTTCAGCAGCTAAATCTCATTAACTCTGCCATTGACAATTTTCATGCTCCGGCGAAAAATTGCTCCTTTATCCGTAAGAAATTTATACGGTTAATTAGTTTGACTCATCGGCTCACTGTTTCATCTGATAACTTTTCGAGAGTAGAACATCAATATTACCTCTCTTGAAATATTGTTTTTACCCTGGTAAAAAATTGAGCATATTTTGGACAGAATTTCGGGTCAACAAATATTAAAATGACACTTATCTAAAAATTCAGGAAATCCTTTTAACATAGTTTCTAGATAAGTGTCATATTAACGTTCATTGACCAGAAATTCTGCCCAGAATATGGTCAATTATCTACCAGGATTATTCTTCCTTTTTTGTATAACATTTAATTCGTTAAGTCAAGCGCTGCTTTGAATATAAAAAATAATTCAATGTACTTCCTCCACACAACCCACCATCCAAATCTCCCCCGCCACCGAAAAACTCAATCCCTCCACATTCGCCCAGCTCACAAAGCGTCCCCAAACCTCCCCCCTCCTCCCTCCGATCGATTATACGAATTCAAAGAGACCGGAGGAGCCAGGCATAAAACGCGCGCATAATATAAATTCATAAATCATCGCTGCCGCCACTCGCTCGCGCGTATATACACGTATAAAAATGCGGCAGATGCTGGCGCACTTGTTTGATCGGTGTCTTCTTCGCCATTAAGCCTGGCGCGAGCGAAGGGAGATCGGTGACGCGCGCCAGGAAGAGAAGAAGCACCTGCCCCCGGGAGTGGCGCGCGCGCGCGCGAGCGGGTCTTTTGGTGGAGCCGATGATGACGAGGATGGATGTAGGTAGCTTTTCGGATATTTTTTCTTTTTCGTAACGTACTTTTGAGTTTGGGTGGTAGGTAGCTTTTGGGCACCGGATTGCCATCAAAATATTGATGGTCAAATTGCTTTTCGGTGGTAATTTGACAGCGGATTTGTGTTGCGAACGGTGAGATTGAGATTGTAAATAATTTAAGGTAAGCAATAAATTGTTTAAGTTTTTTTTATTGGTTTTAGTTTAATCTATTATATGAAATATTGTAATAATATTGTTTTGAAATTATATTACAACGACGTTGTAGCAATATTGTTATTTAAAAAAAAATGTTTCACCTCCACCTAAACTGAAACTACGCCATCTAAACACCTGCCATAAATTCTAAAAAAAAAAACAATTTTCGTACAATCCGTCATTCCTATAAACCACATCATCAACGCTCCCCAAAACCAGCCCACAATCAATAAAACATTTTCCAAAAATTAGCCCCTCCAGAAATTATGCAAACCCACGTCAACCTTTATCCAACATCTCCCATTCCCTCATACACCTGCCTCCCTTTCGAAAAGTCCAAAAACCACAGACTCTTTTAAAAGGGGCGCGGAAAGCCGGCGCGCGCGCGCGCGCTCAGCCGCCGTTTGGAAAATTGCTCCTCTTCTGCCGACCATAATAAATGGCGACGAAGTGGCCGTCGTCGAGATCGGAGCAGGTTGCCGCTCGTGCGCGCCTTTTAAAAGAAGGCGGAATCTCCTTCGGCACGCCGCCGGCCCATTATGCAATCGCCTGGCAATTTGAAGGGGGATTTTCGGCTCGCTTTAATTTTTCACTTAATTGACGTGTCGCCGGGGCGCGCGCCGCAGCGAAAGCGGCTTATACGAGAGGAGAGCGCGGAAGCTCGAGTCTGTGTGAGTGTGTGTATTGAAAATTACGGATGTCGCTCCTTACGCTGGATTCTCCTCGGCTGGGTATGCGTAATTGCGCGGACGGGCCGATTTATCGCTGAGAGTGGGATGAGGTAGTTTTTTGGGGACTTTTTGAGTTTTTTGGAGGAGGTTGGGCTTTTCTTTTGGGTTTTTGGGAGAGCCGATTGGGGGAGATCGTGTAGGCAAATGTTGAGGCGGTGAAATATGCAGTAACAAAGAGAATGTTTGCATATCGAATATTGAGCGCGATAAAAATTTGAGAAAAAATGTCAGACATAATTAAATGAAAAAATGCCCGTTCAATTTAGTCTTTTATTTGCGCGCGGGTTGTCCGAATAAGAAATACAAAAGTTTCGTACCTTATTAAAAAGTTATATACGTCACTTGGCCTATAAAGCTTGTGTTTCTGTATTTCATTAAATAAATTCTACAAAACTCGTATTTATTAAGATATCAAATTTATAATTGCTACAAGATAAGTTCAGCGGGTATCGACTAATTAAACTCTCTCGATTAAACTATTTTCCAGCAATGCTTATAGTTTTGTAACATTATAATACGCGCAAAAAGCAAGGACAACT
>JAPYZA010002429.1:0-17790 GCA_030522685.1 Eupelmus azureus | reverse complement strand
TTTTGTAAAGCAAATATAAAAACTTATAACATGATTCATTTTTCAGATCTGGATGAATGTGCGTCGTCTGAATTAAACGATTGCCATTCGTCGGCTACATGTGCGAATACATGGGGCGGTTTCACTTGTACCTGTAACGCTGGATTTAAAGATCCGCATAAAGGTGATCACAGTGCTACGGGTAGAACTTGCCTATCTTGCCCCAACTCACATTGTAATAATCGAGGAACTTGCTCTTATCAAGGCGACCAGATGCAGTGCTCGTATGTTTATTAAAAATTATTTAAGACATTATTTAACTTTATATGTATTTCGAAATTTAATAAATTAATCATGAATTTTAGCTGTACTGGAAATTATTACGGAGCTCAGTGCGAAGTGGACGGCGAAGTTCTTGGTGTGGCGATTGGGGCTTCTGTTGCAGCATTAATTATCATAGTTTTAACTCTTGTGTGTCTCGTTATGTGGAGGTACGTCATTGAATTTTTTCACAATGTGAATAAGTTTGCTTTTATATTTATTTTTTATCTAATACGGTGTAAATTAAATTTATATACGTATACAGTTTTATACTTATCAAAGTGACGAAGAATTATATGCACGATTAACTTTTTTATACCTCCTACGTCATTTTTAATAGTTTCTACTCTCTTTATTTATTTTTAAAAAAATGATATTGATATTATTCATAAATTTAGATCACTTACATTAAATTTTCATTTCATTGATTCTATTGATTTCAAATAGTAAGAGGTATTAGTTCCTGTAAAAAAAGAAATTATGAAAATTATATTATAATTTTAATAAATATCTATTTTATTTAATATTCAACTACAATGTTCTAGCCGAAGATGGTCACGAGAACAAAAAGCGATTTCACCAGTCTATGGATATGTCCAGGGCACTCTTCCCGGTACGCTACCAGGTAGTTTTTTTTATACAATTATTATTTAAATTTTGAAATACAAAAAAATGATCGAGATATAAACATTAGCCACTTTAGCACGTGTAGGATCCGTTGGAACATTGGCTTCAGTGAAACAAGGACCTCCGACGAATCTTCCTCCTTACATGTGGGCCCAAGTCGCTGATCATTTGGCAACTGCTAATGTATATGCGGTAAATATTTATTTTCACATTATTTGAAACTTATATGTGTAAGCTTTTTATTAAAAAAAGATGAAATATGTATGTCAAATCTCACTGGCCTATGACCTTTCTCTATGAAAATTATAATATTTTATTCTTGACGAATTATATGGAGGGTTTAAAGCACAAAAAGATTAAGTCCATTTTCATTTATTCTGACGAAAATGGATTAGTACTACTAATTGGTATTTAACTCTTAAGAACAAAATGTAATTTCACATAATTAAAGTTTAAATGGAATAGAATCCAAGAGATAATAAGTTTGTAATTAATTTTCAGAACTAGCAGCTTTTCTTATTAACAAAAAAAGCAATTTCTCAAAATGGGCTTGGCCTCCGTGTGTACTGAACCCTAAAATACATTTATCTAAACATACTTAAAATATTAAAAAATTTTTGCTGAATAACATTAAAAACAATCTCACAACAATCCCTGTCTATTTTTCAAATTCAGACAGAGCCGATGGGCCCGACGCGACCCAGCTCAGCAATGTTCGGCTACCCGACGCTGAGCCTCCACGGCACGCTGCCTCCAGTGCCGCTACCCCGACTGCAGGCGCCACCGCGCGCCAGGCAGAGGCACCAGCCCGACCCCGACAGCTCCGACTCCGAGCCCCAGGACAAGGACCGGGCCGACCTCATACCACAGAGTAGCTTCCAGGTGCCCAGGCCTAAGTCGCGCTCTTCCCTCGCTGTAAGTGTCGCTTTTGCTGGCGAGATCGATAAAAATTAATATGCACATGGAGGATTTGAAATTTAATCAAGTGAAGTGGAAAATTTGTAATTTACAAATTTTTTTACTTACTTTTTATTTTTTACTTTACTTGACATTTAATTCTTTTTTTATGCATAAACGTATAATGTAAACTTGGTTTCTATATACTCCGTAGTCTTATTTAATATGCTGTAGGTATCAAATAAAAAACAATTTCAAGTCTATATCATTTAAGACACGAAAATGTTACCACTATCAAGACAATCTAAACTAAGTTACCATAGAGCGTTAATTTTACATCAAACAAGGGGACTGCGTCAATGCTGCAGACTTATCCGGCTCAAAAAATTATATATTCATTAAACAAATCGATAGGAGGAAAGTTCTTTCTTTTTTTTTTATGAACTTTGAGCATGAAATCTTAATCGACTAGATTTATTAGCATACGCGCGAACGCTCGTTTTATTTCCTGAATCCAAGATAAGCCTCAACGTATTATGCACGACTTTAATGAGAAACCGTTATTCCATTTCAGAATCAAAGCGGAATCTACTACGACGTCGAGTATGACCAGGGCGACGCTCGGCACCTCTCCAAGAACAACATACCCATGTCCACTTACAGCATGGCGCCGTACTACCGGACGTGATCGGCGAGCAAACACGCCAAAAGCGAAGAAAATTACAAAGTCGACTGAAATCGAGGGGACTCGGTTCGAGGAGCGTATATGCGTCGCCAGCTCGGCGAACTCGCCAATCGTGCAATAGATTTATGATAATTAATTATGAGATTAATTCTAATTCGACTAAAATGAGAAAAAAAAGAAAAATAAGTACGTATTGATTTGCGAAAACAGTGAAGCGTAATGAAATAAAATTCGGTGGTAGAGTAGAATTGAATCTACATTGTATAAAAGTTTACGAAGTCTATAGATAAAAGTTTTTTTTTATATGTAAGGACAAAGAGAAAATTTTTCGAGAAACATATTTCTGTGGTGACGGTCTGCTGGTCTTCTATTTAAGCATGTTTCTCGAAAAGTTTTAGTTCGAAAAAAAAACCCAGTGCGAACGAAATAAGATAAATTATTGCGATGACTTTCTTTAACGAGGAAAGCGCGCACGCACACATGGACGGCCTGGGGAATTGTTATTGACGTGTTTTCGTTGCGTGCAAAGCAAGTGACCTCGCAACACTGTAATTATGATATAATATATTTTTTAATGTTTAAATACAATATACATTTAAAAACTTGAAATTAACGGCATTCGTTTATTTATTGATTTTCTTCATGTTATATATGTTACGTTAAAAGATTAACAATTATCTTGGAAATATATTATTATGTGAAAATTGATGTTTGAGAATAATATAATACGTATGTTTTTTTTTTATTCGCAATTATTATTATTGATATCATTGATATTACATAAGCGCATTTGCAAGTAGTGAAAATCGGGAAGAACGTACAGAATAACAGTAAAAGTATGCATCGACGCGAGCTTCGCCTTCTTTAATTACTTAAACTTTGTCACAGAGTAAAGAAAGTCACATAGTCAGCATAACAAAGGTATACATATTGCGTGTAAAAAAACAATTCGATAATTCTTTTCAATGACTCAGTCATAATAAAATCACAACGACGATTAAATTGTGTAGGTAAAACATATAAAAAACTTTTAAAATTGTAACATTTTCCAGTAAACGTAGTTCTTTTTCTTTTTTGTAATAAATGCAAATGTACATTCGCATGTATATGTACAATATGTGTATATAATTTGATAACATTATATAGATAGATTTGTTGATATATGCAACAGTCTTCATAGAAATACGTGAATTTCACAAAAACTTTTTTTAATCACTTTTTATTATTTTCGGATTTAGGTGTAAGAATTATAATGAATATTTATTTATCGAATAAAACTCTTATTATTTAAAATGTTTGCAGAGAAAGTATAACTTTTAAATTTACGTATTTTAAAAGCACATATTTTATCTGCCATTGCAATTTAACTTTTAGAAATAACTTGAATGTTTCTTGATTAGATATTCATTATTTATTGTATATAGGTATATTAATATAATTTAACAAGACACGTGTAAGTGAAATCAAACACGTATATATGGATAAACAGGTATGTATATAATAAGTGAAGAGTGTGAAGATTTTTGGAAGGCAAAGAGTGGACGAACTTTTAAAACTGCCGACTCGACTAAAATAGCAGTCATTTCGACAGTTTGAAATCATTCGCTTGTTGGCGATAAGAATAAAAAAGTTAAGATAGAGACGTATGTAGAAATCTACTATTTTTAATACTTTAAGAAATTATACTAATAACTAACATCGGTTGAAATAAATAAAAATATAAATAATTCAATTTTCGAATAAAAGTTTTAAAAAATTCTAAGTTTTCAACTTTTAAAATGTGCGTAATATTAGAATAGAATATAAGAGAATAGATGTTTTCGTTGTAAGAATAAGTTAATATTCATTACATAGTTTTCCTTTTCGTTGGCTTGTTGGTTAATCTTCGATGTTACTTAAAAACTAATTTAATAAAAATCGATCAAAATCTCTCATTGGTCAATCAATTCATTTGTCTCGCCAATAAACGAATGCGTTTACCGTTTTCAATTGGTATACAGTACAAACGGTATGTATATATATTTACATAGAACAGGTATTAAAAAGTAGAAAGTGTAAAGTATCACAAGGACTAGTATGATTTTTTTCTTTTTTTTTTTCAGTAAGGCCCAAATTCATAGACGTAAGTTCATTATAACATGTAGTTTATAGTAAAATGTAAAAGCCACGTTAAAGGAGATGCCAGTTTAAGGAATAAAACTACATAGCAAAGTAGATATTCAAAAAATAGTTTGAATAATCAAACCAAAATACGAGAACTTCGGCTATGAATGCGGGACAATGCAATTTTATATATTTTTTTTATTCCTTTGGCGATGAGTCGTAACTCGTTATTAAGTTCAAAAATCCACATTATACTCGTTATATTAAAAAATTAAGCATGCTCGGATTAACGCATATTACTTTCTTCTCTCCTGGTTTCGCTAATGCCTTATTTGAATCGTCAACGTAATTGCGACAGATCGCCGAACTTTATAACTACATCGATCGCACAATTATTACAAGCGTATTTAATCGCATTTGAGTTGACAAAACGAGTTGTAGAAATACCGCTTGGGCTGACAACTTCCGTTATAGAAATATCCGTTTACATACGTTCATCAGTCTTTGGTGCGACAATATGAAGTATCATTAATAAATACGCACCTAAATAAAATCAGCTATCGAGAAGCGAATTTTGTATTAATGAATTTTCTTATATTTTATTTATATATCTATGATTAAAGTTTGAATTATTATTCGCATAAAAATAAGTGAATAAATCTAAATAAATATAACGATGTATTCACTATTTATCTTATAAATTTATCATCACATGTTCTGAAAAAACGTCACTATTTATGGCTGATTATGAATTGTTTTACTGCCAAAAATCTTGAGATTGAATTACACATCTATAATTTTGTGCGGAATATTTGTGAAAAAATGTCTTTATTTAAATTAAAAAAATAGTTATATTTTTATTACTTACAAGAAGATATAGACTCCATTACGTTTGAGAAAAATGCAGAGTTTGCTTTAGCATTTGCTTTGCACAATAAAAATGTTTAAAAACAATCATGTAATTGTGGCAGTGAAAGAAGATATTTTATTACGTATAATTAGAAATATTTAAAAGCATTTGAAAAATGAAAAAATCGCATATTTTAACTGCCTCAACTTGCTTTTTCGCCATTTATCCAAACTTTGGCACACGCCTACGGCGTTGCCACATACCCTACTCTTCGCACTCACACTAACGCGCTGGGCATTCCTGTGTGCTTTCGAAGACTGTCACTGTAATAATTAATATTTTCTTTATAAATATACACTTTATGTTAAGCGTTATTTATTTTTTTCATTCAAACATTAAATATTATCGATTCTTCGAATTTCACACAAATGCACAGTGTATTCAAAGAGAATAGGGATTCATAATCTTGCTACCACAAATGCATAGGTGTGTGTGTGCAGTGAGCATTCGCAGTTGTTAAACTTTTACCTTGATGTAATATTTAGAACAGAAAAGTTCTTATCTACAAGAACTAACAGTAATGTGCGGAACAATGCGAGTTCTATATGTGATTATCCAGCGAGTAAGTTTTCATGCAATTAATTGTAACGCGCTTGACGACGATCTAAAAAAAAGGAGTATTCACGATTTACGTGAATGGGAATATCGAACGTGTAAGCGCTTTTTGCGCGACATCGCTGGTCAAAGTGTATTATCTAAGTGAATAATGTGACGTGGTATACCTAACACAAAACGAGGATACAGTCAAAAAGAGTGATAATGGTATTCAATTTAAGTGAAATGCAATCGCTTGTAGATCTCTATTGGTCATACAAACATTTCAAAAGTGCAAGTAAAAAAAAAGATTATGTTATAACAACTATTAACTGAGAATTTATGTCTAAACTAATCCTTGAATTTTTTGAATACACTGTGCAATTTTTCAGTTTTAGTGAATGCATAATTTTTTCATAGTTGTTAAGTTATGGAACTTCATATTCAAAGAAATTAATAAAGCTTTATCGTGGTTAACAAGTAGCAAAATTTTATCTGTAGAATGTCTTTAGAGTTGACATTGTAGCCAGAAAAAATGTCGTTTTCTTTATCATTAATAAAAATTCAATATCGTACAATAGTACTTCCTTAAAGGAATCGTTTTTCTTAGAACATGATCTAAGATTCATTTCGTGCCAATGCATAAGTTTACCATGCATAAGTTCACTGACTTACGTTGGAGTAGCTTGTGCTTGCGTTTGTGGTGGCGGTGGTGGAGCCGCACTGGGTCTGTAAAATCGTTCAAACAGCTGTTTTAAACTCATGACTGTCCCTAAACCTATGCTAGGATCCATGTCAATAAAAGTATCCAAATTGTCTGTGCATGCTGTAAAAGTAATACATATATTAATAAAATGGAAGAAATTAAAAATAATTTTGCCTACTCAATTGAGAGTTTAAAAATATATTTTAATTAAATGATAAGAAAGAAATTGAAACTTACTGGGTGTAGAAATTGGACTATAATCGGGAGGAGTTGCAATCCATGAACCATCTTTTCTTTTCATGTGCTGCCTGTTTGATGCAAAATTCTTAAGATATTCACTAGCTGATACTACTCTAAACATTCTATGCCATTCTGGAGGCAATGCCTCATCATTTCTAAAAGTTTCAGTCGCATACTTCCAAAAGAATGTAGGAAAAGGCAATTCGCTGTCAAGATCATAAACAACAGCTCTTTCATCTGGAGCATATATCAATATGACATGATAATCCTGTGTAATAAAAGAAAATATTGGTTTTATTACTTTTGTTACAAACACAGGCATATTGAAAAAAGTTAATAAACTATTTCACACACCCATAGTACTATTTTATCTTCGTCTCTACCAGAGCGCTGTCTCCACAGGGGTACACTACGTTTAGGATTGCTTATAAAAGCTACGTAACAATGTTGGAGTTCAGATCCGTGCTTTGTTGCAACTTCAAAGCATAGTTTCCAAACATTCTCTTCGCTGAAAACCACAAAGCATTTGATTTCATACTACTTTTTCTTTTTTAATACTGTAATATGTGTAGCAAAATAAGTTTTTTTTTACTAAACTTTTTAACTCCAGTATAATTAAAAAGGGGCACTCTGAAGTTCATAATTTATTAAAATGTTGCTACAACCTTGGCGGAAAAAAATGAGCAGTTTACTAGTTTCAATTTTAAAGTAATTATTTTATGACTTGAAAAATTCATGCCAAGTTTCATTCCACCACAAGCATAAAAAATCTCATCATTTTTTAATCTAATATTCAGTCTACAACTTTTTACTCCGCTAAAAGCATGAAAAATAAAATGATTAATTATCCCGAAATAATCGGAAAAACTAAAGCGTTGGCACGTCGCTAAACCGTAGCTCGCATAAATCAGTGTCGCTTAAAAAAAAAAGAAAAAAAGTGCACTGGCAGATTAACCGCCATTACAGGACTACGAAACTCCCTATGCGCTTGTAATTAAACAAATCGTAGGACGAACGTCGAGCTTGCAAGCTCTCCAAAGCCATAAAAAAACGAACCCCTCTCCACCTCTCGTAAACAACAAACCACGGGCATTAAAAAAAATCCACCTGCAAAAACAATCGATAAAGCGATAAACTGCAAAAAAAGAAAAGCAACCGCAAAACAACGAATCAAGGGTAGGAGTAACGAACTAAAACAAAACGACTACCCGCGCGTCCTTTCATCACCACCCCAGGCTCCCCCTTAAAGAAAAAAAAACACCCGCTCAGCATTTCGCGCAATTACAGCCACCGCGCGAATTAATAATAAAAGCGGCCCCCGCTTTGTATAGGGGAGGGTAGAGAGAGAGAGGAAAAAAAAAGGAGAAAACGAGCGTCTGGGGGAGTGCGCGCGTGAGTCCTGTTGTCGTCGTGCGCCGTTTATGTATACGTGCCTCTGCAACACATGTATCGATCCGGCGCGGGATCTGCCGCAGTACGTGGTGCCACCGCCGCCGCCTTCCCAGCCTGTGTGTAGTTATACACACACCAGGGCACACGCACCTTCGTATAACTATATACGCACGCGTATACATCCGCGCGCGCGACTTTTTTCTCGCCTCTGTTTGCCCCCGTGCTGTGTATATGTACGCGGAATTGCGCCTATATACGTATGCGCGCGCGCGTGTGGATGTGTATATAGGTATAGAATATAACGCGTCCTTGGGGGGGATGCTTGCGGGGGTGGTTCCTATGGGGGTGGCTTTTGCGTTTTTATTTTTATCGCTGTAACCACGGTTATAGCTCTTACCAGAAGCAGCTTGTGTAGACGCACTCGGACCTCTTGGGGAAGAGCGGCACCAGTGGCTTCGTGTTCCCGCTGACTATGCTCTTCTCGGTGGCCATGGCTCTGATCTTCCGCCTCTTGTTTACAAACTGTATCCGCCCGCGCGACTGTTAATCCGTCTCCTGCGTCTGTGTCGCACCGCGCGCCGCTTGTTATCTTTTTTTGTTTACGTCCAGCTCCCGGATGTTCTCTAGCTAGTTTACGTATATAGGCAGGCGGCCGACAGTTCCGGATTCGCGATGCTTTCAGCTTCGACTGCTTGTATGTTATTATGTATACACACGCACTTGTCACATCGCCAGCTTGACTGTGAGATAGGTGTGCGACTATATGTCTCGGCTCGCGCGCGCGATCACAAGCAGACGGCCGGGAAAGTCGCGGAGCTCGGTCTGGTCGGCGCTGAGATATGGCGAACACTGGCCGCGCTGCTGGTCTAGCTCCTTCCGCGCGCGTGTGGCTATATAGCTGCTTTCGCGGGGTCAGTCCGCGAGATGGCGCTGGGGTGGGGTGTTGAGCTTTTCGAGTGGCGGGAAAGGCTTGCGGGAGTTTGAATGTGGATTTTGAGAGTCGGGGTGGTTTGGGCGTGTGATTGCAGGTTTTTTGGTTTTTTTTTAGTTGATAGTTGAGATGGAGTTGGAATTGTTTCTTGTTGTGTTGAAGTGGTAGAGATGTGAATTGATGATGATGTGTTCGACGGGTTGAGGAAGCGCTTAAAAGGTGTATTCCGTAGTCGTACACTGAGGAAACATTTTATTGACTCAATTAAACTTTTATTGTCAGGACTAAATTTTTTTTCTAGTGTATTTATCCACGATTCCAACAATATGAAATTTCATAAAAATTAAAAAACTGCATAGCACCAAACAAAATTGTTGGTTTTTTTAAACCTATAAACTATCTGTAGTAGGTACCTAGCAAAAATATTTGTTTCAATTTTATGTTGGTACTATATTAACTGATATATTTTAGCGTTCTTGTTAAAAATACAATAGAAAGTTTTTTTATTTTTTTATTTTACTTTTTTTAGTTAATTCATCAAAGGTACGTTAATCAATTTCTGTAGAATGAATGAGAGTGCAAAAATAAAATAAGAATACAAATTTCTAATACTTCTTAAAATGTCGTGCAATTATTGAAAATATACAATTTTTATACGAAAAGTAGTAATATATAATACAAGTACAAATCGCGTTACAAGTTGAGTAGGTAAATTAAATAAAATAACAGTTTTCAAAAATATTTTTATTTGTCAAAAAACTTGATATCAAAAGAAAATTGTAATTCCGTTCATCAATTGACATATGTAATTTAGACTTAATAATTAATACTATATATGTTACATATGTATAACAATGGAAATATATTTAAACAATAACAGTATTAGAGATTAAATTAATATTACATGGTCAAGTCAGAGTACTGTGTATACATTTATGTAAGTATTTCGTGATTAAATATTTTTCAGTACTCTCTCAGGAATTTTTTCATTCATTAAGTCTTTATGAACATTTTTATTCTAAGTCTTAAAATGTTTTACATTTAATGTTTTTATATTTACTAAGTTTTAAAAAAATAACTTTATTTATTTACTTATTTAGTTATTTAGTCAATTTAATATAATGATGATTGCCTTAGATTTACTAAATTTAGGTCTCAGTCACAACAAAAAGTAAAAAGTAATACATTGTTACAAAATGATGAATAACAATAAAAGCGTTGTATTACTTTAAATCGATTGCGAAAAGTCAATTTTTAAAATTAAAATACTTTGTACGAGATTACAAACTTATTTGTTTTTAATTGATATAATAAATTGAACATAAGAATTAAAATTAATTTCAGAAAATAAGAAAAAATTTGATCTTAAAAGTTTGAGTTATTTATTAGGTTGATTTTTACCAATAATTAGATCAAAATATAAAATAAATATTTTTTTAAATTTGAATGCATTATCATATAAAAATGAATGTAATTAAAAATTTTATTTATAAGTTTATATAAAATTAATGGCAATTGAAATTTTTATTCTTTAATTTTAGCATTTTGTAATGTAATTAAATGAAATTTTTTAAGTTTGAATAAATCAACCTAATTTAAATTATTTTGTCATATAAAAAATAAATTTAACAATTTTGTTAAGTTACATATTCAGTTCGTTAGTTTAAGTTATGCTAAGCTTGCAGCACTTTCAGCGCAATACTGCTTAAACATCCTTAAATGTAGTTTGGTAACCGCTTTCGTTATATTTTGAGATAAATCAATTGGTTCCTGAATGCACATAGGCGAATCCAAACGGAAAAATTCAACCTTTTCTTCTTTAACTTGCGTTTTATAAATATTCATTTCTTCTGGCAATTCATCAATTTCTGAGAATTGGCGTTTCTTCATTACTTTTCCTAAAAATGGACAAGCTACGTCAGATATGTAGTTAAAGTCAGCATAGTATATAAAAAATCCCTGAAGAAGATCCTTCACTGAAAGAACCGTGTCTTTTATTGGAATTGTCTTTGAGACTCCAGTTTCCCAGCCTGTAACAAATATTTAAAAATTATTTTATAAAAAAAATGACTTATTTCTTAATCACATATTGAATGCTTACCAGCTACTATATTGGAGCTGTTTTCTAGTTCTACTAGATGTTGTACACTTGGTAAAATACCCTTCACTTGTAAATAAAAAATTACCAGCCATGAAATGGCAAATGTTGTTATACCTTTTGGTCCTGATATCCGACAATGGGCATTCCATTTTTTCAAATACAAAATTAATTTACGACAAGGTAAATAAGCACTGATGAAATACCTGAAAAAATAAAAATTGGATGAATAAAGCTTATATTTCAAAATTAAGTGTTTTTTTTTAAATTCATTTATGTTACCCAAGAATCTTCGATTTTTCCACACTCAGTCCATTGATAAATGAAATATCACAATGAAGATTTGTAGTCCTATGTCTTAATTTTATAATTGGTACTCTAGTCCTTAGTATAATTTCCTCAATTATCCAGATGTCTTGATACTTATGAAAACATTCTTGAACTACCAATAGCTGCTCTTGACACTCATCTGTCGATGTATTTTTTTCATACTGATTCTCACAATCTAAGTAAATATCTAAATCACTATCTTCAGTACCTAAGTATGAAATCCTTGAGCCAAATAAATAAGCTTTTGCCTCAGGGTATTTAGGTTTAACAATCATTTCTACAGATTCCAATAATCTTTTCTCTGTATCCCTGTCGCTTGAACTAACTTTATCCGATTCTGCTAGTAAATTATTAACAGTTTCTTCAACAGAAGTCAAAATATTCTTAACTATGTAATTCATTGCAGGAACAGTGAAATCGCGAGACTTTAATATATATTTGTGAGAATCTTTGCCACAATGAATTTTATGATGATCAGACTTTGCATACCAGTAGCTTGAACACATAATACAACAATCAAACTGTAAACTTTGTTTCTTCAAAATCCTACTTTCAACTTGCTTTAAATGTTCTGAATGTTCCAAGTGCCTAGCATAATCAACTTCAAATTCAAACTGTGCACAACAAATGTTACAGAAAAATTTCTCAATGTAATACCAAAGATTTTCAAACATATTACTAAACAGTTTGAATATTTCATCTGTTAAATTTTTCCATGATTGTTGCTTCTCCTTATGAGCTTGTGAATTAATATGATTAAGAAGATTTTCAGTACAGTTTTCAATTGCTATATCACAGGCAATACAATTAACCCACTCATCAGAATCTTCATGCATATACGACTTTGCAAGTTCAAGATCACTTAATTGGTCTCTGTAATTTTCAAAATATTCATCATTATCTTCCATCTCTTGTAAATTTTGTTCATGTTCATCAGTACGTAAATGTTCATAGAGACATTGTGGGTCACTAGAAATTTCAATTCCACATGGAATGCAGCCTCTGTTTGATCCATAAGGAAAAGTTAGACTCATACCTAATTCTAATTTTCTTAACTTCTCTGGATTTACTTTAAAAATATTTTCATCTCCTATTTCAACACATAATTGAACATATCTTGGACTAAAATTAATAAGTTTCTTGGTGCGAGATGTTTTATTGTTTGAAGTATTCTCTGAATCTTGATTGTTAGCACTCCTTTGATTTCTGATATTTGTCATTAAATTTTTTTGTTTATCCATATCCAAATTGAAATCCATTAAATTATGAAGTGCATTGTTTATGTCATTGGAAGGCATGAGATTGTTTAAATTTTTTTGAATGCCATTAGAATTTGTAAAATTTACATATTTTAATGGAACTCCATTTTTTATGACATTACTATGAGAAAGATAAAAATGTTGAAGTAATTGTTTGTCATCGAAAAAATTCATTTTACAAGTTGAGCAAAAGAAAATTATCTTTTTAAATGACTCACAGTCTATATTTTTATAATAGTCTTGTACTCTATTTTTATGGTCCTCAGACTCTAAATGTTGAACCATAACATAATCAGAAGTTACATTTGTTTTACAGATAGGACAGGTATACATGTTCCTGGAAGCATTACTATTGTTCAATGGTGGAAAATTATTATACATTATATTATTTTCTATCTGTTTTTCCATCCTGTGCTGTATTTCATAGATGTGAGATAGTGCTCCGAGTAATTCACTGAACTGTACTTGGCATTTGAAACACTTTATAAATTCATTATTGGAATATGATAAAAATTTCATATTTTTATCTTTTAGTATTAATTCTATAGCTTTTATTTTACCATTGTGCATATAATCAAGGTAATGATAAAATAAGAGGTTTTCATCTACAAATTTTATGTCACAGGTAAAGCAATAATATACTGGAAAAATAGTATTATTAATATTCTGTTGCTCCATTGGAAAAATAGTATTATTAATGTTCTGTTGTTGGAATTGCATTACTGACATATTTGTACTAATCTTGTTATTCATAAAATTGTTTTGTACTGTTAAGTGGTTGTTTTGTGCTGCAAGTAAATTATAATATTGAGAATAAGTAAAATATTCAATAAATCTGTAATGCTCTAAAAGAGTATTTGTATTTGGAGGAACCATAAAATTTGCATATAGTATAGAATTTATGTATCCTACGTTTACATTACGCATAAACATTAAACGTTTTTGATGAACAATTTGAATTAAATGTTTTTCTAAGTCTTCCTCATTATTCATAATACAATCACATATCAAACAATATATTCTCTTTGAATTTTCTTTTATACAAAAACTTATAACATCCATAATATTGCAACTTCTTTGGCTTAAGTGAAACATTCCATGATATAACATAGCTGAGTTGGAGTCTAAATTACTTTTACAAAAATTGCAATATATCTCTGAACTAATGGGTGTTGTAGCACCATTACATTCATGTTCTTTTGTATTATCATTTTGAACTTTAAAAGGTTCATCCAAGCTAGGTTCTTGATTATTCTCGTTTTGGCCATTTGATGTAATTGAATTCGTTGCATCATTGATATGAGAGTCTGGAAATATTTTTCGACGTTTAGTTATGTGCTTCTTACCACTAACATGCTCAGAAACATGATCTAGTTTTGGAATAGAGCAGGAACAAAAGGTACATTTATACTGTTTGTTGCTAGTAGGAACTATTCCATTATTAACAAGTTCAATACATTTTTCTTCGCTGATCTTGAAATGTTTTGGTGACTGTAAGCCCTCCATATTTTCCATATGGTTTCCACTGTTCCGAATGTGTGTGCAGGCATGTTCTTCATTGATTATTTCCATGTCGCACAAAACACAGTGAAAACCATTGCTGCCTCTACAAATATGATTTCTTACAAGCGTTGCGTACATCTTGTCAATATACAAAGGAACTTTTTGCACTGAATACTGTAATCTTTACTATTCTCTTCGTTGTCTTTTATCACAGGAAGAGTCTATCACAAACTTTATCAATTAAACGCAAAGCTATCTTTTCCAAACGAAAAAGACCAATCTATCTAACACGAAAACTGCTATATATACACACTTACAAACACATGAAAAAGATTACAGTCAACTAGGCCCAATAACAGCTAAGAGCAAAGCCTTTAGTGAAAGCAATTTAGGAACTTTTAGCGATAAAAAGAGAGATCCTCCCGTCAGCTACATCTTCCCCTTAACGAGCGCTCTTCTACATCTATACCACTAGCCGTAATCGTACTTCATAGAAAACTGCATAATTCGCCGTCCATGCCACTATCTCTCACAAGTCCCTTATCAGCGCGCCAGCTAATGCAGACGTGCACATAATCACGCCATGTCGACTCCTTTTTTTTAACTATACGCGGCGCGCCCACGCGCACACATACGCAAATCAGCTTTCTTCTCTCCCTCGCGCTCTTCTCTCTCCTTCTCCTCTTCCTTATCCCACCGGCGCTGGCACAACGACGATCGGCTCGCCGATGATTACTCGCATGCCAAGCTGCAACAATACAATCTTACGATTACACTCCACCTTCGCACTAATCTATCTATCTTCGCTGAAAAATTCAAGCTCTCGGCAAGCGCGGGTATATGTAAATGGACTCACCAGCAGCGCGCGCGTTGAAAAAACAAAACCAAAACAAAACAGGCGAAAGCTGATGTATATCCCGCGCCGGTATCGTACGTATATACGCGCGAGCGCAAGTGTGCGGCTCTCGCAGAGTCTCTCATTCCAAATTGCCGCCACGGACAGCTCAGGCCGCTCTAGGCGCGCTCTACGCCAGCCTTACAACACACACACACTACACACACGTATATCCTTGCCTAGCTTGCGCGAGTTTCCAGCTCCAACGTTGGGATGTTGACTCGCTGGGATTACGGGAGCATCTAGCCTCCGGGATTAACTCGCGCGCTCGGCTCTCTCTCACATTAGGGGCGCGCGCGCGCGCTTGCGTATACGAAAGGAGAGCTGAGCTATTGTATCCGTGTACACGCGTGTATATATACGGGCGTCGATACACGTATATCTAAAAAAATGCTTAAAAAAGGGGGAGCGCGAAGGAGAGAGAGAGAGGAGCATCGATATTCGTAAAATATAACTTGGCAACGCTGTACGCAGACGATCATTATACGACTGTGCTGTGCGCGCGCCCTGCGTGCGGATAATTGCCGCTCGGGAATGCTGCGACGGGAATTGATCATTTTTTTTTCTTTGGCTTTTTTTTATAACGGCCGAGTTGGGGTGTATGGGTAAAAAGGCTGAGGGGGGGAATTTATGATTTTTTCGGATCGATGGGTTCGATTGGTGTTGGGGTTTTGGGAGATCTTAAGCGGGGAATATTAGCGAGTGTGGATTATTGTTAATTTTTCGTTGTTAAGAAATTGTTGAATAATTTAGAATGGTATTGTGTAGAGGGGTATTGAGAGATGTGTTACGATCGATTTTCGTAATGGTTTTTAAGACAATGAATTATTGAGTTTATATAGGTTTAAAAATTATCTAGACGGACTAGATTTTTAAGAACAGCTGATGCGGCAGTAATTTTACTACAGTTTCATGTGATAAAAACTCTTAAATAATTAAAGATAATTAATATAAAAAAATAAAAATTAATTAAAATACATGGCTTGTTAATTAAAATTATAAGTCGAGTAGTTTTAACAAATTTGTAAGATTGTTCTTTTCTAACTAATAAGAGATCACTTAAAACGCTAATAAAACCAGTCTATGCTAAATTTTTCAAAAACTGTAATGCAGATCCAATAACTTATTTCTGTTATATTTTAATAAAAGTATACGTATTTGTTATCTCACTGAAATATTGTTAATAATTATACACTTTGAATAAGTTTATTCAATTTTTCAAATTTATCATAGCTTTCCATTTGTGCTAATTCTAAATGGATTAATTTATTAAAAACACCTACTTTCATTGGATTTAATCATGTTAATAATCTTTAAGAGATTTTTTAAAACCTCAAATATTTATGCAATAATCATACACATTATGTGGCGAGATTTCCATCCGATGATTCTCGTTTTATTGCCAAGCAGCCTCGCCGCGCATCTAAAGAAGTATATATCTATGTATACTTACAGCAGGACGCTGGGGCCTCCTGTGTTCATATCTACGTGTTTATCCATAACATACCAAGAGCTGAGGCAAAACTACTGTTACAGTGCAGTCGATATTGTTTTGGCAGAGCTATACACCAATTGATGATCAAGTTTCTGATGGAAGCCGTTGAAACAACGGTTTGCAAAACTCTCTTCAAAGCAAGAAGTTTAGGTGTTTAAATAATTTTTTCATGATCTTTTATTTATTTAAATTATAAATTTACTTTGACCGCTTTTTACTCAGAATTGAAGGACACTTCACCCCGACGGCCGTTCAAGAAAAAGAACATTAGAATATTCAAAAATTTAAATATATAGAAGCCCTATGAGCATTTTAATGAAGTAGTGGGTGCAGTATCGATCTTTCATAGAGAGTCTATTTTCGTATTTTAATTTTGATGTCGAATTTGAAAAGAAAACTTGCAGGAGATGAAAACTTGCAGGAGATACTTTACAAGAATGCGCCTATATATAACTGTATTTTTACGAATGTGTATCAACTGAAACATAAGATATATAGCTCTCGGGCAATCCACAAGCTTAGTATTACAATCTCGAATAAATTCATTTGTGATTGGAAAATAAATTTTGAGGAATTTTATAATAACACTTTGACAATAATATCCCTTTTCCTTTAAAACAACAAATAAGGAATACATGCCTGAATGGATACCTCTCTCTATACACACATAACACACACGCACGTATTTCACGCACATTTTTACAACATATACGCGCAAAAGCTAGGGGGGAGAGTGAAATAAAATTATACATTTTTAGATTTTCTTCTCTTTAATAGTCATAAGATCAGAATGAAAAAGTGAATGAATTGATTTAATGTAACTTAATTAAATTCATTTAACTAGTATAATTTTAAAACCATTTTTGTTTTCGTAGTTCATTTGTT
>JAPYZA010002428.1:0-24572 GCA_030522685.1 Eupelmus azureus | reverse complement strand
TTCGTTTTTCTTCAGAATATCCCAAAACATTATACTTTTTATTTAAAAACTCGTGAAAGAGCTTTTACTGAAAATTTATAAACCGTTATATAGCTGTAGATGGAATTGCTGAACGTTAAAATACACTTCTCAACGCGGAAACAAGAACTGGAAAAACCTTACTTTTGGAAGCACAATTTTTCTCATATTCTGGCGATCTATATAAATCTATATATATAATATGTCTGCCATCTAAATCATTCAAATAATCTAAATTTGAATAATAAATAGTAATAAAACGATTGTAATTATGGACATAATTGTCTTCGTACTACTTGCTTATTAATAATAATTTATAAATACTTATATATGTCGATTTACATTTTGAAATTCAAGTAGAATTTTTATATTTGATTTTTCCTTCCATGTTGATGATGTTTGTGATAATAAAAAAAATTAGAAAAAACATATTATAAATATGTTTTGAAGTATATTTGGAATCAAAATATACTATTTTTAGGAAACGTCCACACGGGTTTTAACTTTTATACGTAGATAGTTTTTTTGCGATGTTTTGAATGAATTCTTTGTTCAGCTTAATCAGCCTATTAGGTCTAAGATGTTTAAAGTTGACTAATTTTAATCAATTTTCATAATTTCTTTCATTAACTAATTTTAGTCAATTTTTATGATTGCTTATATGAATTGGTCTTTTTCACCTGTAGAAGCTCATTTTTTGGTTTCTTTTGTTCAACATTTCAGCGTTATTTATTATTTTGTGATACTGTAGGAAATCAAATAGAATTATTTACAGGTAAATAATTTAGTTATATAAGAAGAGTCAAAAAAATTATAAGGAAGAACTATAGGTAATTTTTTGTAAGTCGATTAGTCTATTATGAAACTAAAAATGAGGCCTATTATAAACAGAATAAGCTCAATGCCGGCCACGAATACAATTATTTTAGACGACAATTTAATCTTTTTGCGTATAACAAAAGCAAAAGTAATACGTCACCGTAAACAGCGTATAGCTAAGTGTCGGAAAAAAGTAATTGAAAACATTTCAAATCAGTTGGGTAATCCGCAAAAACAGCAGGTTTCCCACAAAAAAATACAAAAAAATTAAACTATAATTTACTACAATAGAACCAAACGAACTTCCACATCCTAAACATTACAACGCAAAAAAAACAAATCCGGAACACCATTATCAATCACTTCAGCAGCAAAACCTTTTCCTTCCCGTGATTCACGCCAACATCCTCCTGGAAAAAAGCCTAGCCGCGAAAAACCCAGCTCGCAAACTACGCGCTTTCGCTCCTATTATAGTTTCTCGACTCCGCAAGCAAATTTGCCCCGCAAAAATCGGCAAAACTCTGTCATTCCCGCGGAGCCAATGACGTCCGAGCGATTAATTAATAATGTGCAACTATCTCTCGAAGCTCCCCGTATTTGCAAAGAATCAGCCGTGCGTTTCCCTGTCCATTGACGCAGAAAGCTCGGATCGCGGTCACAGGTGCCTCTATAAATCGTCGCTCGGCGAAATAAAATTCGCAAATATAACGCAGGGGTTGACGCGCGATAAGAGAGCTCGCGGTAATTCGAAGCGCGAAGTTGGCGAGATTTATATTACGCCGGCGCAGGCGCGTATTTTTTGCGATGAACTCACATGCGTGTCGAGCTGTATTCACAATAGGCGACGATCTAAACAAGTTTTCCCGCGAGTGTATCGGCCGATTGACGTTTTTCGCCGATTGTTGATTGACTAGACGCGCCGCGTTTGATTTTTAGATCGAGGAAAATGTGCGCGGTAGACTGATTAAGCTGGCTTCGAGACTCGATGAAGCAAGTATATGTGATAGTTTGTATTGGGTGATTGGTAGGAGAGCTGCTTCTGACGTTTTCGGCTAATGGTGTCGATTAGATAAGTATGGATAGGCGAAATTGGCTGTGTATCAATATTTTTGAGCACTTAGTCAGTGACGAAAAGTCGCGCTATTGTGAGGCGCAATGATTGTTTGCTCTGCATAGTTATCGTAGATATGTTGATTGAAGTTATTGCATATTTGGAATAAGCATATTTGAAGACTGATTAATTTGACGTGATGAATGCTTTTCATAACATTCGCCGTCTTCAATCGCTCGAAGTAAAATATTATCATTCTAATTTTACGCGTTTATCGAGCAGAATTGAAGCTCGGCTCTCATTGAATTATATAATTGATTCTTTTAATGTACACCTAAAGCCGATAAAACTTGGAATTGTAAACAGCCCGCAAAGTCAACACCAAAACCACGCGTATATTCCCACCTTCCAAATAAATTCACTTATCCCAAACAATGTTTCAGTCGCTCCTCACCAAAGAATCATAACTAGAACCCAACAAACCCCAACATTTCATCCTCTCCATTCATCAAAGCCAAAAAGCTCAGCCGGCCACTCGATTAGTCAAGCTCGGCGCGGCGTAAAAACATGACCCCGCGGGTAAATTCATCAAGTCGCGCGACGCCAAACTGTCTAAGCCGCGCGGCTAGATATTTCGCGTGTATGTGTGCTTTCCGACGATGACAGAGCGCGCTTAATCGCGCGCAAATCAGTCGAGCTCCGTGAATTGAAAATAAATCCGGCGCGTTATCTGGCGCGACGCCAAAGCGACGGACAAAGCGGACGCGCGTATACGGCGATTCCGCAAATTTTAATTCGATTCGGGAAAGCGTATTTTGCGAATGGACGGGGGGTGAGTGGATTATTGTTCCTGTTGTTCGCGTTTTATAAATGAATTTCAGATGGAGAGCGCGCGATTTGGCATTCGAGGAATTTGACGGGTATTTTGGTGTGTTTGGATTCGGGTGAGCTGCGTTGTTGGTGTAAGGCTGGTTTTGACTTCGGATATCAGAATTAATAGGGGGTAATGAGACTAAAAATAATAGGTGGTTAAAGATATTTTGTTCGATATAGTTTGTAAGAATTTCGGAATTTTTATGATTTTAGAATGATTTTATATAGTTTTGCTGGTGTTTGTAGTACGTTAAAAAATTAAATTTAATATTTAATGATATTAGCCAAACCTTATCTTAAGGATAAGTTTTTATTGAAAATTATTTTCAATAATTTTTAGCAATTATATACTTTGAGCGCTTTTGTATTCTATAAAAACATTTGCTTTTAATGAAAATTTACGGTTAGATTGTTTCACTTATTTTTTTTATTTTTCATGTACTTTATATTTTAAGTTTAAAATCTTTATATGTAATGGAACAAGTCTATATTTTTTTTTATAATTATTTTTTAATTGTGTTTATTTCTTTTCCAGTGCACAAAGTTTAATATTAATATTTATAAAGCATAAACAAATATATGTTCAAAATATTTTCACAATTTAAAATACAGACAAATTTTCTTTTTATAATGAAGTTTTTTTAAATAGCACCACGCCGACATCATAATCATTTAAATTAATAAAATATTATAATGTATTGCAATTTCTTACAACCAAGTATAAATGTAATTTCACAAAATATGCAGGGTGAAAAAAAGTTCAATTTACATGACATCGATCATACCTAATATAAAAAAGTGTCATTACAAACGATCAATTTTGTGATTACAAATCATGAAAACTTTTTTTTAGAAACCGTATATTCGTTCTCTAATAGTCCCATTACATAAATGTATAATGAAAACTCAAAAAAAAAAAAAAATACTTTTTACTAATACAAAATTTCGTTTCAGAAAGTAATTTCGCTGATTTTTCTTTTCACTATTTCCCTTACTTCAAAACATTTGAAATGATGAATTTTGATTTAGAATATTAATATTAATTTTGACTTTAAGAACAAAGTATTTTGAACAAAAAAAAGTCCTCAATCAATCGACTTGTCCAGCCGCAAGTTGTAAAATATTTTTTAGTGCGACAAACGTGAAAAAGCCTAACAAAAGAAAGGCATTATTCATTCGATGACAGTGAAAATGATGAATGTCCACTTTTGTCAGACGTTTTTACATGTTTAATTCACCTTTAAAATTTGATCATTCTTTTTTCAATAATCAACCGCAATGATGCACCGACGCGTATTAAGTATGAAAGAATTTCCGTTTTTCCTGCAACACACAACTAAAATAATGCAGTTCCTTTCTGCGAATCGTTCGCGCTCATTATATGGCTTATTAGAGAGGAAAAAATTCAATCGCCGTGTGTCTCGCAGTTTCCTCAAATACCGCCTGGTACGACTGGTTGTTGTTAAGAATGTGGAATTGTGACTATGTGATATTTATATAGTCTTTTGGGCCATTCACTTTGGATCAAAAACATTGTTATAAGAAAATGACATTGACCTTGGATGTTCAGTGATTAAGTGATCCCCGAAGCAAAAACTTCAAAAACATCAATTTAATATGCTTGTTGAATCCATTTATTAACATATCATAATTCTAAATTTATAACAAGTTTATAATTGAAATATGAATGTCTGCTGCAACTAAAAATAAGTCACATCGATGAATAATTCATTTGTTTATAATACGTTAATATGTGATAGAAGTTTAAGTGTAATCAATCCCAAGAAAAAATGAAAAGGTTTTTTGAGTCATTTTACATCGAAAGAAATTTATTTTATTTTGTAATTAACTAACTTTTTATTATGCTATGAAGCTGCATTTGTAAGTATAAAACAAAGCTTTTACTAAATAGAATTGTTATAGTAGCAGGAAAAATGCGCAGGTGTCAGTAGACTTATTAATCACAGCTGATTTATCATCTAACCAAAACGAGTTTTTATAAGAAAAAAATATAAATGTTTGATATATTAGAATATTAATGTTGGCGCATTGAAGAAGTGCGAAAATCGTATTTTTACCGCTAAATATCATTATACTAATTTAATTCTTCTTAATATTCTATATAGAAAAAACATATTCTAAAATCTGTCTTTAATCATTCACATTTATTGCGGTCGCTATCATTTTATTTATTTTAGTACCTGTTTTCCCTGGTTATAACAAGATTGAAATTTTCAAATGTATTTTTAATGTCTTGTATATCATTAAAGCACTCATTTCATACTTATTAAGAAAATTGTATGTTAATATTACAAATACCCGTAGACGACTATTCCATTGTACAATATTTAATTTTATGAAATTTTTTTTTTCAAAACTAATTGTTATCAAATCGTACTACTGTGCACTACTTAATATTTACACCAACTAATGACGTTCGTACGTTTTTAAAACATTCATATTTTAACCTTCAAAGTATATCAGCGTATACTTTTTGCTTTATGTTAATGTGACCTAGACCAGCATTAATTCAAATAAGATTATATACTTTCAAACAAACCATACATATAATCTTCTCAAATTACCCCAACATCCCAAGCATCGTACAATCATATTTTTTGCTTCCGTTTATTTACTCCCAGCAGCGAACGTTAACCCGATTTCACGCAAGATTCCCGCGTGATTCCCTATACAGAAAACAGACGCACACCTCCGTCATTCAATCAAATTTCTCAAAACAAACCAATTTCGAAACTAGAAAAGCCCAAAAAAATCCCGCAGATCCACAAATTGCTCAATCCGCACGGAAACACATCCGACCGGCGCTACTAATATTATAACAGCTGCGCTCGCGGCTATCATTGATCGATCGATCGACTTACCCTGACTCACGCGATACCGATTGATGTAAATCACGGAGCTACCCGCGCTGATTCATCGGTCCTCTCGCGGCGCGCTCACTTTTTTTTGCAAGGCGTCTGTCCGTACAAAAGTTTTCTCATTGTTTTAAGGACGCACGTGAGCCGATTTATCGGCGCGCTCACGAGCGGATAGCGGGATCTCTTTCGCACAAAGATTTATTATTATTTTGCGATTTCTTTTTGTTTTTTTTTCTTTCTCGATGCGCGCGAACCTGACTCATTATAGGCGTGCGTGTAGAATTATTATTCAATTGATTATGAGAGTCGATGCTGAGTTTTCTCATTGTGATGTGGAAGCCGATTTTTTTGTGATTCACGTACCGGTCAGTGCTTGATTTCGATACGCACGAGAGTGTCGCTCCTCTTTCGTTAATTATTGCGCAGCTTTGCTTTTAAGTCGCTGAATTATGATAATTAAGACGAGGTCTTTGTTTATAGCGGCTGCCCATTGTTTTGTAAATAATTCCTGTATTAATGCGGTATAGGCGATATATTTTTTTTCAATTTGCGTCGTATGGATGTGGGTGACATTATCGATTTATCGGTTAAACTGGTTGTCCAGGTGAGTTTGAATAGATTGTCTTTTTTTTACATAATCAGCGTATGGTTTTAAAGAAAATTTGTCACTGATGTTTTGTCAATTTCGTGGCCTTGAATAAAATCAACGTATCTTAAAGATATACAATGTTCTGCGTAATGCTTGTGTAATACATTTGCACCTTTAAGTTCCTTATAGATAATGAAAGCTCGAACATGACTCTCGCGTCAAAACAATTAAAAATACTTTAACGACTACTTTACGCGCTACTGTGAAATAATTATAATTGCTTGAATTATTTAATTACTTTTAACTTTTCTAATCTTTGAGCTGTATTTCCATTCTGCACTTAAGATAATTAAACTCGAAGAAATTATACAATTAAAAAAATGACTAAATAGAAAGATAAAAATTGTAATTATCGTACTTTATTGCTTTACGGAAATGAAATCATTGCACTTCTTGTTACCTTGCACGCTCATTTGAATCATCAATAATCGTTATATGATTAACGAAGCAAAACATAAAGAAACGACAAAGAACATTATGTGACAGAATTGATTTGTCTTTAATAATACTCTAATCGCTTTATAAGATATAAAAAATAAACAATTCTTCTAATAAAAAAGAAAACCAATACCCACCAAGTTCCTTCCGACTCAAAGCCTAAAATTATTTCTTTATCACTCCCTTAACCGAAGCTTCCCACACATCTTGCTTATAGAAAACTCGTTCCTCCAGCCCTACCAGCCTTTTTGCTATATAGCTCGCTTCAAAGAGAGTACTACGCGCGTGCGCGCATTACAAGGTTCGAATTATGCCTAACCCGTAGCATATAATGCAGCCTGCATACATATATGCACATCGGGCCGTTAGACGAGAGAGATAAGGATGTGCGTAAGTCGCATCTCTCCGCAGCGCACGCGGCCTCTCATAAAGCTTCGTTCACACGTCTCTCTCTTCCTTTTTGACAGCGACGATAATGACTGCGGCAGTTACCGCTCGTTAGAAAGCCAGCATAGGAAGATAGAAAGAGATAGAATAAATCTCTACATCAGTTGCACGTACGCAATCTCGATTTCGTGAGCCGCTGCTAATTGTCGTAGTAGTGCCGACTCCTACGTCTTTTGTCCGTTGCACAATGGCTGTCTTCGATCCCCGGCCGATGGATTTGGTTAGAGCCTCTGTACACTTGCGTAGGCGTGCGTAATCGAAGCTAACGGAACGTTAGACGTACGTGAATTATAGAGGCCGCAGGGTATTATATTAATAGAAGTGCCTTTCGCGCGAGCGCTCTTTTTTACATGTGGGGCGCGCCGTTGTGGTGGGGGCTTGCGCTGAGTTATGGTGATTTCGTTCTGACGACTCAATCGCTTGGAAATATATATACAATTATACTCTCGCTGAGAGGAAAAATAATTTATGCGGATATGCATTATACGTACCGGGCAGTGTGTTGTCGGTTTATGCTAATAAACTTGTGTTTGTGAATGAGAGGCTTTTTCAGCTGCATAAAGTTGCAGATTAACCCTAATGCTCTAAGCGCACGGCGGCGAGTATATATCGAGTGCGGCTAGCGCGTACGCAAGCACCTTTCTAGAAGCGAACTTTGCATAAGCATGCGTTCCTTTACATTTTCACTTTGCACGCGCATAGGAAACTTCTTGATGCTTTGGAGTAATGGTGGCTTGAAGATGCGAGAGGTAATATTGGAGAACGTGGTTTTAAGGCGGTCTTTAGTACCGAATGCTTTTTTAGTTTCAATTGTGTATATATCCATATTTTGATGATCTTGTTTGGGTGTACCAAATTTAGAAATGATATATATTCTAAAAAGTGGCTTATATATTATGCTTTTAAAAAATCGAGAGAGCAATAACCTTCCTTGTTTTCATGCAGCATCATATATTATATGTTTGCAAAAAATATTCGAATAACAAATCAATCACGGGAGCACTGGATGTGTAATTAGCATTTGCTGATGCAAAGCAAATAGATCACAGTTTATCTCATAATACCTGGGTAAGGAAGTTGTGAAACAATTATGCCGTAGAAAATTAATATTTCACATATGTAAACAAACAAATACTTATAACAGCTTTTTTAAACCTGTTAGGCTGAAGTAAAATTGGAAAAAATAAATGAAGCTTCTAGAATGATTTCATTATTTTCATTGTTTATGTCATTATTGAGCACTTAAAAATAACTTATCTTAAAAACTATTTTGTGAACTTGTAATTATTTTTCGTTACTGTATCATCAGTCATTACCAAGATTATAATTTTAATAACAATATCAAATATTAATAACAATGTAGCCAATCAAATATTAATCTAATATAACTTCATGTGCTTATCATTCAAATTCAATTAAATTGTTGTATACTTAAGTTTTTTTGAATGGCACTGTTTTGACATAAATAATCCAATTAGCGCTTCGCATTGGCAATTTATTTTTAACTTCAAAATTAAATGAGTGCCTCACAGAAATTGCCGAGCACAGCGGCGCCTTTGTGACGTCATTGACCACAAGTACGATTCAACTGCGATAAATGCTCTCATGGCTCTAACGCAGACATGAGGCTATGAATGAATTTCGAACATTCAGGATATCTAAAATAAGAATGATTCAGATTCTGCTTTCTTGTAGTCGATAAATGATCTTATAAATTTAATTGGATTTATATGAAATATAAAATTAAAAAAATTAATAACATTTACGTTCGCTATACGATAATTACAGTATTCAATTACAAAAAAGTTTTAGGTTTAATAATAATGCTGGTTTTTTTTATTAAAAAAATGTTTAAATTAATATATTTGTCTGCAATTGAACATTTTAATAACACCTAATCGCATTAGAAACCTTTCAACCCGTACGGACAATCCCGTGCTCCGAAATCAGCCGACCTTCACTCCTCGCCTCCATAAGCACCGAAAGTAAACGTAAAACCTAAAACGACCAACTTATAACGCAACAAATCGACTAGAATCCTCAGATGGATGACCCATTGGTAAATTTCCATTCTGAAACCTACGTCAAAGTTCCCCATAAATAAAATCTTCCAGCCTCCCGCCTCACCCAAACCATCCACCCACACCCCGCCAAAAACATCTCCCCACCCTCCCACAACCCTACATCACCCACTCCTTCATCGACCATCCAACCCAACCATCGCCAGCTGGTCTGCTCCGCGCGACTCCCGCGATGCACATAAGCATCGTCTGCGCGCGCGGCGGCGCGGAGAGCGCCGCGATGTGTATACACACGGCCCGAGCCTGGAGAGAGTAGTAGGGGACGTCGAGAGAGCGAGCGCGCGCGCGCCGAGGCAATAAAAGAAGGTAGCCGCTGGCGGGGACGCTCAGTGTACCGTTCGGCTACAGCGCGAAGCGCCCCGATACATATAACCCAACGTTCTTCGCGCCGGCGCTTCTGTGTGCACATCTCCAAGTATATCCACTCTCGCCACGCGACTCTTCATTATATCCCTCCACCCGTGCACGCACGTGTGTGTCTTCAGCGAATAACAGCCATCGCAGTGTGTAATAATACACATACTCTCGCGACAGCTCGAGAGAAGAGACTATGAGCAGTGCCGGACGAACAGCGCGAGTGTCGTTAGCAGAAGCCAAAAGCGTGCTGCGCTGAGGCTTGCCTATATAAAAAAAATAAAAGTGTTACAAGCGCAATATTTTCATCGATGAACGCGCCGCGCTTTCCCGCGCAGCAGCGTCACTGACTCTCTGCTGCCCGTTTCTCCGCAGGCGTGTGTGTATATACAAGTACGCGCGCGGGGAGGAAGAAGCGAGCCCAAGTGTGTCGTGTGTATATGATAAAAGAGCGGAGGAGAAGAAGAAAAAACAGAGCAATAATGTCTAGCAGCGTGTGCCACGCGCCTCTCCCAGCTAGGATGGAAGCCTTCACCACGAGGATCTGCCTCAGGGCTGTCGATCAGTACGAGAGGCTTCTGCAGTCGCACTTTAATAAGGTTAGGATTCTAACTGTATACGTATACTAGACCCTTCTCTGTCTGATATGCGCGCGAGTGGATTTGCTTTTGGAGCAAGTGTGGAGGGCGCTGGTTTTGTTGTTTTCAGGGTGGGGGGATGGGAAAATGATAGTGACACGCGCACGCGGGTGGACTGATGGTTGTACCGTTAGTGAGCGCGTATAAGTGTATTGACGAAGTCGAGAACGTCTAATTGCTCCAAAAGGAATTCCGCTATTGTATTCAAATGGAGTTCTTGTGGTGGTTCTCGTCGTGGCAGGTAAGCTATTTTTCGCGTAAGAACGTGATATATGTGCGAGCGGCTCTTGCTGGCGGTGCGGTTTTCCCTGGGATGTAGGCACGGTTTTTCTGCTTTAGAAGCTTTAAATTTCAAAATGACTTTTTACGCGACCGTACGGATCCTTTTTTCTGCTGGCATATGCGCGATGGAAAAAATGCCTAGACGCGGATAGCCAAGTCGAGACTTTCTCAAAGAATTCGAGTAAATGTGTGTGTGGTTTGTGTTGGTGTGTGAGAAGGATAGCGTTTCATTCAAGATGATCATAATTTATTCCGAATTACAGGAGGTATCCGCGAGGATGAATAATTTTAACGTGAAATCGTGAGGTTTGTTCGTTTTAATGCAATCGAGAGAGAGAGAAATGAAGAAGCGGGAATAAATTTGTCTCTTTTTCGTGTGTGACTGTGTGTGGACGAGGATCGAGGAAAAAAGATTATATAGTCAGAGAGCTCGGCCGATACGAGAAAATATGCGTGAATTAATCGGTGTGTTTAATCAAACGTGATCAGAGTTGGTAACGGAAAACTGTGGATGCTCAGGTAGGGATATTTTTGTTCCGGTTCGTTTGTCAATATTATGAGCCCGCGAGAGAGCACTTTGATTTTGACAGAAAACGAATGAGTTAGTTTCGTAACGAACATTACGTTATGCATTGGTAATCATTACGTTAATCTTATGTTTGAAGTTATGAATTTCCTCTAAACTCCAGATTAAATAAAGCTAATAATAGATCCGACCAAAGAAACGTCACCAACCAACTCAATTTCATCATCCGACAAAATTACCCCAAATCACCCCTAATCGTCCCAAACAAACCATAATAATCCTCAAACTTCAAACAACCCCATCCTTTGAACCACCCATCCAGAAAAACGAGCGCATCACATCCACGTTTACTACGCCGGCGTACTACGTGTCCACCTACACAGGCCAGCGGCGTCGCGGCGCCGGCTGCCTCATCGATTTTCGGCGCGGCCTTTACACCCACAGTCTCCCAGCGCCGTCTCGACGCTTCCACGCCGCGCTTTCGTTATCCCGACGTTATCCCAGCCCATCCGCTGACTCCGCGTTAAAAGCACTCTGTGCGTGTGTACAGCCTATGCAGGAAACGTCGAATTGTCGCGAGCAGCTGATTGAGCTGTTATGTACTTTGGAGCGAAGTGTGTTGTTGTTGGGCAACGATTGGGAGATAAAGTGGATGCGCTGCTTATCGGTGATAAAACAGGCATGTGATAATAAGCGGCGAGATCGATGCTGTTGTATTAAGATACAGTAGAGTCGCGCGGCGCTCGTTTAACGAAAATTTCCGCTTCTTGTAATATTGATTCTGGCCGGGAGAGGCTGATGTGTTTCAAAGTGGAATCCAGAACGGTAAGGAGGTGCTAGTATACATTTACGCTCGCGGAGAGGGTAAACAGAGCCGAGAGTTTACCCAGCCTAATGCACCAGCGCGTTCCGTCTTTTCCGCTGATAAAAGTAATAGAGGAAACCGAATCGTCAAAACAAACGGTAAAATATAAAAAAAAATGACAGGAGAAAGCTTGTGTGTATATACAGCTGCGTAGGCGTGTGCGCGCGCGCTTGAATTTCAAAATCAGCGCCCAGAGGCCCATCCTTGGGACACCTGCAGGCTCGTGCGTCACTAGCCGCGCGCAGAGTGGCGCTTGAGAAAGTTGAGCGCGCGTAGCGATGAGCTTTCGAGACGTCGCCGATGGCCCAAATATGGTTGTCGGATCATTTTTTTTTAAGTGAAGTGTGGCTTGATGAGATCTGTACGTTTTTGATAACGAGTATAGTAGTGCGATTTTTGAGTTATTTATTCGTCTGCCGGATGCGATTAGTTTGAGGATAGAAGCACTCTGTGTGGTGCTTAAAATAACACGCACGGTGCTCTTGTTTAGTTAGCTCTTTCTGTTCGGTTTTGCGAATATACGTTTTGTCCAATCGGTTAAAACGACGCGGTGGAGTTTAAAAGCTTTTAGCGCGCGAGGCTGCGGTCTGCTATCTTTTCCCTGCTTTTATCTGGCGAGATGTCAACAATGCATTATCTCGCGATAAACCGCTAAGGACGAACTTTTTCTCCGCTTCCTGCAGACTTTGCTTAACAAACACGCCAAACTGAAAAACCTGCCCCCTACACTAAATACCCACTTAAAATTCAAGCTACACTGACCACTACAAAAATAACAATAAACCCTACACCCAAAAGAAACAGTACCCACTTCCACATCAACCAACCAGCTCTCCAACCAGTCTCTACAACACACTCGTAAATTAATCGAGTAAAAGGGTTGCTCGCGCGCGTCATCAGCGCGACAAAAAAGGCCGCGAGTATACGGCAGCCTTCGCTAATATATACATGTGTGCGAAGCGCGGCTTCATTACGAGGAGGGCAGATGCGCTCCAATTCCAGCCTGTCCATGCGGCTCTGTATATATACGCCTGCGCGCGCGGCTAAACTCGTTCCAGCGCTTGGCTGCCGATGGCTTTGAAGCTAAATTCGAACGCGGATGTATCAGGGTAAAATACTTATGCCGACCGCGACAGCAGGTCTGATAACGTCCGGATTTCATTTCCGGCCGGTTATCAATTTTTTTTTTATACGTATAGGTATAATGTAGTTTAAACCGATGTGTCACTTTGTGGTGAAATGTGAAGTAACGTGACAGCGCCGAGGGAATATCGGTGTTCTTGAAAGGGATCGTATCGGATAATTGAATAAAGAGAATAGAGTCGCGTGTGTAGCTTCAGAAACGTAATTATTTAATTAAATGTCTTGCGTCAGTCCTCGCGACTTTTCGCCGAACGATGTATACGGTTAAGTAAATTAAAAAAAAAACAGAGCTCGATAAAACTCGTTTCAATATTAGTTTAATACAAAAGTCGAGATATCAAAGCAGCGCGAAGCTATACTCTGTATATAGTAACGCAAATTATGTATATGTAAGCTCTATCCGCAGCGCTGAGGCCGGTGATTACTTGCGCTGACGCAGAATGCAGCAAAACATATCCATCGCGCGCTCGTTTTTATCGGCCAGCAAATTGGGCCAGCGCGCGCGCGCGTGCACGCAGACATTTTTATTTCCACTTGCACGCGCGTTTGCACCCCATTAATAATACTTTGTACAGCGCTCCTCTTTCTTTTATTAATGACGAAGCGCGGACGAATATAAACTCGCGCGCGCATCGCGAATGTTTCCATTGATTCTATAATAAGAATTCCGGGAACGAATTTGAAATTCTATTTTGAAAAATAATCGTGACGTAGGATCGACGGCGTGGTGAAAAGGTTGGCACTTTCACTTTTTAAATCGCGGAATTTAGAGATGTTTAAGGGGCTCTAGTCTCTAATGCTGAGGTGCTCTGTTTTCTCTGTATACATAAAACAATTTACAATGAAGGGTTAATTCTAACGTAATCATTATCAAAACGAACAGCTGTTAAATCAACCAGATCCTCCATAGAACTAGGCTAAAATCAGCGCTCATCGATTACACCATCTCCGCACATTTCCAAAAGGAGGATACGTCTTCCTGCCTCTGCCAAAGCTCTCACGATTAAAATTCAATTTCGCTCTCCATCCCATCACCGCTCATCAAAACCACCTCCTCGCCATTCACCGCCTTAACATAACTCAACATTTTACAAGACCATCCCCGCAGCTATTTTCGCTCTCTCGAGCGTCGCTTTCGATATATTCAAATTTGCAATAATGTCTCGGTGATGACGACCCCGGCCAAGGATGCGGCCGCAACTACACAAGCTTCCCGTGGATATCAGTCACATAAGCGCATATATATCGTACGACTCGCTTGCTAATACTCGCTTTCTTTGGAAATTATCTTGCGAAGCCGCCGATATTTCAATAGTTGAATATTGAGCGTCCGCTCGAGTTTAATATTCATACCTTCGCTGGCGCGCTGCGAAAAGAGTTTGGTATATATATAGTGTACGCGCTCAGCTTGTACTCGGCTAAGCAGCAAGCGGCTGTATAGTGCCTCATTGTTTACCAATAATTGCATTTAGAGACTATTTTTAGCAGAGCGAGTACAATAACAGGCCGCGAGCGTGGGAGATGTTGATGTTTTTTAGATGCCCCCCGAGTCCGATTGGCAAGTCGTGCGTAAGCGGTTCTTAGTTGATAATCTGGTGCGTGTCTAGCCATGAAAAAATTGAATTAACGTATACTAATACATCGTTCGCTTATAATTTCGTATTCCTTACGCTAATGACACTTACTTGAATCCAAAACCCATGGTTTCACATTCCAACCGCACGTCAGCAACGACACCGTTATTACACTCTCCGCTACCAGTCCCAAAAACTACTCTCTCTAATCAACCCACTCTCTCATTCCCAAACTCAAAAAAAAAGAAAAGTAAAACACTCACACACACTTACCCCCTCTACCCGCAACCTACGTGCTTTCTAGCACGTGCGCACAAAGCAGAAAGCACGCGATATTTTCTCTTTCGCGCCGCGTCTGCTTATATCCGGTCGCGCTCAACATCCGGCGCGCTGCAAAGCCGCAGCTCCTTTTCAGCCGCGCAGGAGACGCTCCACACGTATATATACACCTATACCCACACCCTTAACCAGCCCGTCGCCCGGTCATTGAACTCGGCGGCGACGCGCCAGAGAGGAGATAGATAAGGGATAGAGCCGGGCGCTGCTCACGCGCGCATCATTTGCAATCAATGAATCGCCCGGTGCGCTCGAACTCGAGGCTTGACTTTTTTTTTCCTTTCGACGAACGCGGGAGGTCTTCGTATAGCGGTAGCGTTTTTTCGATTTATTTCCGCGCGTGATTTTTATGCGTGTATACGTTACGGTGTTATTGTGGAGCGATTGGTTTATTATTTTCTGCTTAATGTTTGTTTACGGCGCGATTTAATTACCCGGCGAAAATATACAAGCGCGAAATTGAGAGATTAACGTTACAAACGCCAGTTCAATTAAGAGGATAGGCGCGGGGAGCGCTTTTACGGCCCTCCCCGGGGCTTATATAAAGCCGTCGGAAGTCGCGCTCTCATTGCGAATTCCCGCGAGAGCGCGGCCACGAGAAGGCCGTTTCGTAATATAAAGTTTCTTCAAATTAATATACAAATGAAAACGTTTAAAAAGATATCTTCTTACCGTTACCCGTCCGTCTCTTCCTTACCAACCAGACTCGCAGGCGCATAACATTCGAGTCACGAATTACGAATTTGAATAAAAAACTAGTCGCCCTATAATAAATAGGCCGCTCGGCTACACGTGCAGCCGGGCACGAGGCCAGACGGTCCATCGCGTGTCTGCCCGCAGACGAAAAGGAGTCAAAGTTCGCTTTCGTAACGCGCGTATATATACGTATCACGTAACTACATGTCGCGCAGAATTTTTTTTCTCGCGAGTTTGACGTCCGCGAGCGATTGTTCGGTAAATAAATATGCATATGGGGAAAGAGCGCGGCGTTTCGTCATTTTAATTCGCTTTATTACGGGCCGCAGGCGGAGGAAGGCGAGGAAATGAGCAGACGCCTTTCTCCGGGCGTCCAGTTGGCGCTTAAATGTTTTCGGCAGTTAACCGCAAGAGTGTGTCTTGATAACGAGCGGTGATGTGTTGAGGAGAACAAAAGGAACGGAAGGATTCCTTTTTGAATTTTTCCTGCTTTTTATCGGGCGTCGTTACGCAATTGTGTAATTTACAGCGGATACCAGAGCGAGCGCCAGGAATTTCAGGATTAATCGCGCGCGCTCGGAGCTTGGGAAAATATTTCGCCGCTGACGCGGGAAAAGTGGATTGTATCGGCTGCGCGCTGGTTTGTGTGTATCGACGCTGCTCGTGATACTATTTTCGTATCCACGTTCACCTAGTTCGAATTCAGCCATTCTTTAAATAAATTAAACAGTAGAATAATTACCATATGTATGTACCATTCTCCACCAATACATCGTCGTTTTTTTTTGCTCTGGCATTTATGTCGATCAAAAGCCGCGCATACGGCAATTAAGCCGCGGAGCCATGCGTCAACGTCAGAAAGCCGTAATGCAAATTCCGCATTGTCGCGCGCCATTAATTTCCCCTTCCCGCCGGAATGCGCCGTGTATATATGTGCAAAAAATCGGCTGCTTTTTTTCTCTTATGTATAACAGCGACGAAAGCTCGACCCGCGCGGCTGACTCACCATCGGGCTCCGTTTTAATCAGTCCGCGTGCATATACATGGCGCTTGAAGTTTTGTCGTTTCGGAATAATTATTTATAAGCTTCATGGCGCACGCGGCTTTGAAAATTAGAATTCGCGAGTTGGAGGGGTGAATGTTAAGGAGGTTCGTTACGCTTGATACGTCGGCTTAACGAGTCAATAAAGCTGTTAATTATCCCCGTCGCTAAAAACTATACTCGTGCCTACATGTAAATGTATACATCGTCGTGTTGGTATTCGTATCAGAAAGTGCCTTTTAAACTCGTTCATTAACCTTGCGCCTCGGCCAATAAAACACGCCTTAACGCATCCGTTAAACCAACACGCACACAAACACGCTGCGCCTCTTTTTACCAATAATAACTTCACGCTTGCATAAAAAAAAGCTCTCCCGCCCATAAAGCGCTCCTCTCACGAAATAAAACAGCTCGCGGCACAAAGAAGCTTGTATAGCGGAAACATAAAGTGCGCATACAGGTTCGCCGTATCGGCGATAATTTCTCCGATTTCTGACGCAAAGGCGACTTTCTTTAAACGCTCTCCGGGCCTCCTCGGGAAAAGGGCGCAGCCGAAATAAAGAGAGAGAGAGAGAGAGAGAGAGAGAGACGGTTCATGCTGCATAGGAAATGACGTCGGTGACACACTTTGAGGTGAGCGGCGCGCGAACCTGTTGGCTCCTTCGTGTGGCTATATCGTATATCCGTGAAGCTACTGCTCTGCTGCGCTGATGTGTGTGTGTGTATGGGTGGCATTACGGATTCCGCGAGGCCGAGAAGAGAGTGGCACGCGTGAGAGTCTCTTCATTCATGTTTAGCTGTGAGAGCTGGGATTATTGATTATGCTAATGGTTTTGACGATGGGTGTGTGCTTAGGAAAGATGGAGGTGGCTTCTTTTTTTTTGAGTGTCGCGTAATTTCGATATGGTTTTTGTAAATTTGGAGTTTGGGCGGGATTAAAGGCATTAAGTATGATTTATGGCTTAATCTTATTGAAATCCGTAATAGCCATTCAGCAAACCTATATCTGACCTTAGATTAAGCATTCAACAATCATTCAGCATAATGCCGATTTATGCATCGCTTGCTCAACTCTTAATTCGTCCACTGCCAGAGCGCAGCCTCAGCTAGAAAATTAACCTTCCCCATGAATAATGCACATAAATCCACCGAGCTACCTCGGATCGTTCGATATATACAAATTTACAGCATTTTCAAGAATCAGAGAATCACGCGCGAGAACCAGCTGACAGCCTCACATGCAGCCCGAGAAAAAGCGCGAATTAGTATTAACGGTCACGTATCGTTAGCGACTGCAGCGTCGATTTTCATAATAATAGCCCGCCGAAAGCCGGCATTTTGCCTTCGCTCCTCGGCGCGACAAAAATCTCGATCATAAAACACACGCCGGGACTCCGATTTTCTTGCGTGCCTCGCGTACCGAAACAGAGCCCGGACGAGTTTCCTTATTGCTCTCTGCATTCTTAATATTCGCTCCCCGTTACGCTCCTTTCGTAACCGCGAAAAAAAAGTCTTACACACTCCCCATCCTGAATGTCAACTAGAGCTCCGGATCGATCTCCCAGACTTGCGCGAAAAATCGGTTGTAAGAGCGCGTGGGTATATACGTATAAAGATCGGCGGGTGGTCGGTAGCGCGCGTCACTTTAGAGCGCAAAAGGAACGACACGAAGCCGGTCGTCTGGTGTGCATCAAGGACACAGGCGAGTCCCTCTCCTCGAAAACTAGTTTTCGTCGGCCGAGAGAGAGAGGGATAAGTACTGTAGTTGGCGAGCGAGAGTCAAAAGAGAGAGGGTATAGATAAGAGAGCGTGCTAACGGATGTGCGATGATGCTTGACTTGTCGCCGATTTGCGCCGATGTATATGCGCACTTGAGAGCCGCCTGTGAGTGTATAGCTATTTTTACTTTCGCTGAGAGGTGCAGCGAGAGCTGCCTTGGCACGGAGCCGTAGAGGCGCCGATTTAATCGAGACGTGTTGTACGAATGCGTCGGGTTAAGCACTTTCGTGGTTGTAGTGGAGAGGAACACGTGTTGTTGCGCGGGATTGTGACAATGGTTTCGGTTTGTTTGGTTAGAGGCGATCTGATCGAATTGTAATTTTGCGGGTTTTCCAGCTGTGCGCAAAAAGGTGTATATTTAGCGGTAGTGAGCTTAACGTTGAGGTATTTATAGGTTTTTTTACAGAAAATCCTCATGCAAATGGTCGACGAGCGCATTCTATGCAAATGAGATGCGTTTTTTTTCTGTACGTACGCGCATACTTTCTTCTACCGGCTGATCTCAAAGCTCAAAAACGATTGATTAAAAGCCGCTTTTCTTCTGTAATAAAATCGGTAATTTAAGTGTTCAGTTTTTTTAATTTTATTAAGGCGATTCATATTTGTTTATCAAATTTTCAAAATTACACAAATCAAAAAATAAATAAAAAATTACATCCAAATTTTCAAAACCACCACATTTGCATCTCGAATTCCCTCCAAAACCTCCTTAAAAGAAAACGATTGCTAATTTCCGATCGAGCTCTGACGACACTCCACTATAAAAGAGCAAACGTAAAAACTTGCTCTATACACGAGCAAACTGAACGATTGACCCGAGGACCTTGCCCTCAGTCGGATATCGACATGCAGAACCTCGCGCGATCGGAAATCGATCACGAGTGCGCGTGTACTCTACCTATATACATAGCCGCGGAGATAGATAAGGTGGCGCGTGCGATTTTTTTTACTGGCGCCGCGAATAGATCGGTATATAGTTTGCGGCTCGGTATCGCGTTGTTTACGTAATTTTGTAAATCGTGAAAAATGTCTCGGTAATACATTATAAACTTTGTATAACGAATTCGTTTGTAAATATACAGGCTTGCTTGCTTTCGAATGATTATTCATCGACGATCGACGCCGCCGTTTCTTTTTCTTTTAATTTTGCGCGCTATTTTTTTCGGTTATATTTATAAATCCGCTCAGCTAATCCGAAAATAGTAATCCTTGAAAGCGGCCATAAATTTGATACGCACAAAAAAAAGTAATACAGAATTTTTTTATAACCCCCCGGGGTGATTCATCGAGACGACTGCGTACATCAGCACGGAGCTCAAACCGTATACCTTCTTAACGAATCAATGAATTCGGCGCTCGCATAAACACACGCTGCAGCCAAACAAACCCAATCTATAACTTAATTACGCGCCCATCAGCTCCTCTATACAAAAGCCAGCTCCTTCCGTCTCCTTACAATAGCTCTCGGTAACGAGCTTCTAAAAAATTTCACTCAACGAGCCACTTACAACAATCACCATACCCAACTACTTACATATATATGTACGCATAAAAGCACGAGACGCGCGCGCAGTTCGCCACGTGCTTACGTTATGCATCGCGCTCGGATGTGTACACGCACGTTCTCATTATTATCAAGGCGCTTTTCCTCGGCGACACTTTTTGCTTCGATTAATCATCGAGGAAAATCGACGGCGACGCGTGCGCATTATTAATAAATAAATGACGAAAAGCGCGCTTATCGATAAACGCGCACGCGAGTTTGTTTAGCACGCGCGGGCTGCATTGTTATATACGACGGATGGGCCCGATGGATTTGCGTATCTAATTGATGGACGGCGTTTTAATTAACGAGGGTGATAATGCGAGGAGGGTGAGTTTAATGTGCATCGGCCGATTTCCATATAACGATGATGTATCGGTATTGACGATTTGATTTATGTTTATTAGCTGCAAAGATAGGCGCGGGCATTAACAGTAATGGAGCTTGTTACTATATCGGCTCCAATCGAACGAACGATACAGAAATACTATATTTATCGAGCACGAGAAACCGGCCTGATGATCGCTCTAATTGGGATGAATTAACGAGGAGCAGTAAACACTCTACTTTTAGAACAGCCGAGCGAATTTCCAAAAGCGCGCTCGTGTTTTCCTTCAAAACAAACGCGCGATTATCCAAACACTCGGCCCCATCCATAAACGCCTCTTAACTATATTTTCATAACAAATGCAAACTAATCCAATACGCTCTGAAAATAGCCACCCACATCTCAACCTACAGCAGCGCATCATCGCGAAAACGGTTATAGACATCACGCACGTGGTCCTGAACGTGCCTGGCCCCGCTCTTTCAATGAAACCGCCACTATACCGGCTATTGTCATTAATCGTCGCTTAAGCGTGCACGTACATACCTAGACGACTTACCGAGCATTTGTTTTTTTTTTTCATGTTGACCGCTACGGTCTTAAATGGGCTTAACGGACGAGTTAATGGCTGGGACGCGGCATCGGGCTCTTTAATTGCGCGACGGTCCGTTCGCTCTACTTTTCGGAGGATGCGTCGAATGAGTCACTTCCTTTATTTTATTTTCGTTCTTTCGCGGAATGAGCATCTGCAATTGCGCGGCTTTCGATTGTTTTTTGAGAAATTTTCCAAAGAGGCCTTTTATTATATAAAAACGGCGGGAACGTCACGAACCGTTATGCGCGAGAGAAAAGCGCCTGTTTTCCGCGCGCGCGTTGTGTGATGCACATTTTTTCCAGCTGATTCACTTAATAATCGGCCCCCTCCCGCGGCTCGAATTCAAATTATGCCACACGTCGCGCGCGCAAGAAGCGCTGAAATGTTTTTCGCCTGCCGATCGCGGCCTTCGATACTTACCTCAAAGCTAAACCCTCGCTTTTTTACTGCCTCGTAAAAAAAGTCATCAGTCCACCGAGCTTCGGCATATCAATCCGAAATTTTGACAATCCTGACGAAAATATTTTCACGCCTGCAAGTCCGCCGAGTGTCCTCAGCTCGACACCGAAAAAATAACAAGTCAAAACGAGCTCGTTACGCGTGCGACTCTTCCTCCTGCGCTTTGACAGGTGCATATGCTAATTTTTTCCTCTCCCGCGCGCTGCGACATTCCAAGCCTGACGTTACTCTGAATAACATTTTCGCACGCGCGCCGCGCGGATATTATTTCGCGGAGGTTACTAGAGTTCGCGCTCGAGCCTATACATCCAACAATGATATATACACATCCTCGGCCGTATCGTAAGAGGCTTATCAATATTGCAAAACTGCATCCACAAACAGCAATAATTTCGGCGCCGCTGAATTTCAAATCACCCGCGTATAAATAGCCAAACGTCCCCCCTTCGAAGCGAAAATCGTCACTTTCCGTAGACGCAATAAAAAGTGGCGCGATCGACGCATACGGAATCCGCATTAGACGCGTCGCAGACACGAGGGAATGGGAACGAGTGGTCGAGCCGACTGCTGCATATCCTCATTACTTTTGCAAATGTGGGCGAAAATCGAGGGGCTCGCGAGCGCGAGCTATATAATGCCGTCTCTAATCTTTCCGGCTTTTCAATCGGCTGGCTCTCATGGGAAATTCAGATTACCTGCGTACATGTAAATGTCAGGAGAGTCGAATGAGAACGATGTATTGTGCTTGTTTTCTTTTTTATAGATATAGTGATGGGAATGGTGTGGGAGCTCTGGGCTTCCGGTTTCGGGCTAATTAGTTCGAGGGAGGCTGAAAGTAATCGGCTTTTTGCGAGGTTTCTTTTATAGGTTTAATGCGTGATTTTTGGTAAGGGTTCAATGACTTGGTTTTCGTTCTTATTAAAAAAACAGTTTTTATCCAAGATAATACCCTTTTCGCCAAGACATATTTCAAGCGCTCCGGCAAAACAAAAAGATACCAATGCAAATGCTTGTCGAAACGATAACGAAAGCCAGCGGCCGGCAATTAAACATATATACGCGCGTCGCTGACAAATCGGGCCGATTAAAAAACCGGCGGCAGCGCGCCGCGGACGATCGGCATGAATAAAGAGCCATACATCCAGCTCCTCCCCCGCACCGAATAAATTACACACACACACTCAGGCACACGCATACTCCTTTTTTACTTCTAACGCTCGCGGGGTACTTAAAAAGGCGCGGCGCAGTTCACCATGTGTAAGTATATATATAACACATCTCGTGCGGTTGGTGATGGATCTATGCAGAAGAGACGAGCCCGCGGAATATGAAATTCAGCCTCTGTGCTTTTATGTGCGCGTTGGCAGAGGTATCGATGTGTGCGAAGCGGAGTCTAGTATGGAATTTGTATCCTTATGGTTGGGAGACGGTGAAGATTTTTCCGTGTTGTTGTTGCTTAAAGTCTCTTTGGCAGGGATACAACGCAGATGCGATACCGGCCCGATGGGAATTGAGGCATAAACGGTTTTGCTTATTGATGTAGGATGTATATCCGGCCGGGAGCGCATAATTAGCCGCTGAATCCCATTACCGATGCAAAACGGTCATTATATAAAATTTAAAAGCATACGCTAATGAATTTTTCATCTCCGAGCTAAATACAATCAACCTCGCGCATATACATATACCCATCGTCCCCCGCCTCTGCGTAAATACGACAGCAGCACGCTTCGAACTCGTTAAAAAAAATTAAGATCAATTACCCACTGTTGACCGGCCAAACACCGCTGCTCAAATAATCCAACCGTCACCTTTTCCCCATAAATCAGCCGCTCTCTAACGTGAAAAAAAAATAACGCTCACGTGCGAACAGCGAGAAAGAAGAAGGAGGAAGCGGCGCGCGTCCTGTTATCTCGTCGGATCGGAATGCCTAAGTTGTCGCGCTCGGCATTCCTGGCCGTATGTGTCCCGCGAGAGCCGCGTACATACTCCCAGCGTGTACGTGTACGTGTAAGGTGGCGGAGCGGCGCGCGAAGCGCGAGGTTCGACGAGCGGCTTAAAAGGCGCTTTTCGAATTCCGGCCTGTCGCTTAATTACCCGGCGCTCTCGTTTATTGGGTGATTGAAAAATCGATTGTCGGTATGGTTGGTGATTTGCAGCTTTATGTAATTAATGACGGAGCGTGAAATTTTTCCGAAAGTGTAACGTAGTTTCATCAAATACGGTAACGGATGATTCATACGCCCTTGCGCGACACTATCTAATCGCCTCCCTAAAGTCCCATTATTCCCCACAAGCCTCATCATCCGCACAACTCATCTGCCAACCGATATCCCAGCCAAACAGTAACCGATCCTTCCAGGCCGACCCCCTCCAAAAAACCTTCCTCTATTCAACCGCCCATATCGCATCGCGCCTCTATACGTTCCATCTCTCTCAGCTTATCTGTTTCCGGGGCAGAGCTCGCTTATAAAAACCAGACCGCGGCCAGAGAGAAAGAGAGACGGAAGCCTCGGCGCTTTTTATCGCGAGCGCGCGCATTGACGCACGCGGCGCGCGCGATCGAATTCCTCTCGCACCCCTCGTTCTCCCTCTTTTTCATTTTTTTTTTTGCTCCAGTCCGTTTCTTTCGTGACACGAGGCAGTCGGCGCTCGGGCTTCGGCGCGTCCAGTTTGATTATATGTATACGGATGAGAGAGAGTGCTGATCGGGTGTTTCAAGGCCGCTTATATTCTGTGATTGTCGTAAGCGCGGTTTGTGTGGTTTGGATATAGTGAGGTGTATATGTTGGCCTGAGAGGTGTGTCGTTTGGTGGGTGTGTGTTGTAAAGTGGAGTGCGGGGTTTGGTTTTTTTGGTGAGGGGGAGGGATACAGTTGCGAAAATTGATCTCTCAAAGCTGTACCGGATGGTAAACATTCAGAAGAAGTTGAGGAAAACGGATCAGGTATGGCATTAGCGAAGAATAGCTACTTTTTCCTCGAACTCGCCTTGTGTATATTTACGTCGAATTCCAGTATCAAAACTGTCCTCTTCTATCTTTCGATTAGGCGCTCATTATACATCCGCCACGCGAGATCGCATTAACAATACTCCCCAGTCAGCGAAAACACGCGATTGTACATTTTAAAAATAATGAATGATCTCAACTCTCTCTC
>JAPYZA010002427.1:0-17406 GCA_030522685.1 Eupelmus azureus | reverse complement strand
GATTTTTCTTGGTTTTTTTTTTTTAGTTTGGTTCGAGAGGTAGGCAGGCGAGCGGGGATCGCCGCATGGCTAGATAACTGATACGTTTTTTTGCTAGGGCGATGTTGAGGGGAGAATTAAGTGCAGTTAGGTACTGCAATTTGCAAAATGTTGCTTCTATTTGATTTTGTCGAGTATTGGATTTTTGTCAATTTGGTAAGCGGATGTTAATGATGGATAGTGGGATTCCTGGAGAATTCCGGGACATTGTGTTTGTAGAAGAACATCTAATTAAGGCTTATGCGACTATTGAATGGTCATTTACAAAGGATAAATTTGAAAAAAAAAATTACAACATTAAGCTAATAAATACTTGACTTGCAAATGCTTGTCCATTTCAAGAGTCTCAGCAAAAAAGTACTCAATGCTATCGAGGTTTTATTAAAATTTATTGCAACTCTACGACGAAAACAAACAAAAAACTTCCATAAATGTCTCTTTCGATTTCCAGCTTTAACCTCAATACCATCATTGAAGTTCCGCGCGATTCATTTAAACTTCTCGCACAATCATTAAAACTTAACGCGCACGTGCACGCTGAAAAGTGTGTTTATTATTCCTCTCAAAAAAACCCCAGCAGCGCCAAACAGCGCAACGCTCTCCTCTCCTCCATGTTTGCGCAAGGAGAGACGTCTTCGTTGCCGATCGACAGGATATACTTGCGAGCAGGCTAAAATTACACGCGCGCCTGGTAAAAAGCGCGGCGAAACCGTGTATAAATATGGAAAGTCCTCGAGCGTGGCAAATCGTATGTATGACAGCTCGTCGGCGAAAAAAAAACGGAGAGGAAGAAGAGGGGAGGCGCGATCATCGTCGAAAAAGAGAGAAGCGAGCGCGCAGCAGCAGCAGAAGCAGCACAAAAAGCTCGAACGTAACGATGCATTCGGAATTTTTAAAGGTTATACGAGAGAGTAGCGAGCGCAGACTCGACAGATGGATGTATATGCAGCGCGAGGAGGAGGAGGAGGAGGAGGAGGAGAAAAAAAGGAGGAGAGAGAAGATAAGACCTGAGAGATAGGTCCATTGAGATCCAAAAGGGTTGATGGCTGAGCGCGTGTGTATATCTATCTCACTCCTGCTCTTGCATCCTTTAAAATTGGAATAATAATGTTCTTTCATCTCTCGAACTCGAAATGATGACTCGACGGCTTTCAATATTGTGGGAACGCCGGGAGAGAGAGAGAATCGGTAAGTCATTGGCTGAGAGAGTCTGCGTCTTCTCTCCACTTTTCTCTCTCTCTCCGTCCTTCTTCTTTCCCCCCGTTGCCCGTCTTTTTCGACTAATGATATGACAGAGAGAAAGAAACAGAGAGAAAGAGAGAGAGAGAGAAAAGTATACGTACATATACAAGACTACGCAGAGAAATAGATGATGGAAGTAAAGAGGTTACATACACACACGCGCACGCACACACACACACACACATACACACACACGCGCGCACACACACACACACATATTTACGTGCGTATGGAGGAGTAGAGCCTTTAAGAACAAAATGTAACGTTCAATAATGGTAATCGAGTCGGGGAATCTTTTTCTGAACTCACTCGCACAAGAGAGAAAGAGAGGGAGAGAGAGGCATGGGTTTTTAATTAATTTAACTCCAGGGCAAGCCTACCCTATCGCTCTCTCTCTCTCTCTCTCTCTCTCTCTCGCACTCGAAAGGAGAAATATTATATACCATGCCGCGATCGAAAAGTTGTAAGAGAGGGAGAGCTTCGTCATCGTGCGGACATTAGATTGAACTTGATTATGAATAATCATTTCGGTGTACAGATTGCCCCGCGAGACGCGCTCGGCTTTCGGTATACGCAACGCTCAGAGTATTTAGGTGCTCTCTCTCTCTCTCTATCTCGCTCGCGCGATGCTTATTAACTTATTTCGTTTCGTGATTCAAAAAATTCTGATCGGATTCTTGAGTAGAGCCGAGTCAGGCGTATATCGATGTTGAGCAAGCGTTTTGTGCTTTGACCTGGAGATTTGGAAAGACATTGTGGAAGTAATTTTAGGTTCTTTTCGAAAGTTAGGTTAGATTAATGAATTTATGCATGAAAATCGATTTTGATTGAAATTAGTAAAAGTAACGCAAATGACTGAAACAATTCTCCTGCGAATTATAATACTTACATCTTTGTACATTTATAATTGTTGATAAAACCTCTTACATTTTTTCTCATGAATTCGTTTTATTATTTCATAATTTATTTCTAATACAAAAATACTTGCCATCATCAATTTAAAAAAATTTTTTAAATGAAACCCTTATATAGTTACTTTCAATTTTGGAAACCCAGTTTTCCATCCAATCTTAAATTTAGAAAAAACATTTCGTCTTCTAGTTATTTTCCTACTCAAAAATGACCACACGACAATATTTTTATTTTTAATTCAAAATTGAATAATAAAATGTGACTTTCTATAAATATTAATATAAATCCGACACTTTCAATGTCATCTTCAAAAATTCCTTTTTTTAATATTTCCGAGTAACCAAGACTCTCCCATATGTGGGATATAGTCATTTGTCTCTAAGCTCAAAACAGCGAAACACCCTTCACAATCACGACATCTACCGATCACCCACCCAGACATCGACATCCACAGCAGAATCCAACTTAAACCATCGTTCCGCCAAGACAGATTCCCGAGCGATAAGCTCGCAGATGCTGCAGCCTTAGCACTCGTAGCTTCTCCGACTACTCAGAAATCGCGCGCTCAAAAAAAAGTAGCCTCGAATCTACCTCGGCCGCCCGCGGGAGCGTCGTCTCCGTGGTTGTCTCGGAGAAAGAGAAACAGCAGCAGCAGCAGCAGCCGCAGCATCCCCCTACTCATCTTTCGCGACTCTCGCAGTCCCGAGGCGACGCGATAAATAACCAGGCCTTTTCCACGCCTCCGAAATGCTGGTGATTAGCCATGAAATATCGATTTTCGTGAGCGCGCGAATTGCCGAGTGCAGCGCGAGTATATAGCCGATCTCGGGGGAGACCGGACGGAAAATCTTCGTCTTATACTACTGCTACTTCTGCAGTCTGAAACTGTCGGATGGGAGAAAGAGAGAGAGAGAAAAAAAGAGACTGTTGAGGGGGCTGCTGCTTTAAACACCGGTTGTCCGCTGGAGAGCAGTCGTACTTGGATGGTATGATGGGTGCTGCGCGCTTTTTTTGACACGCTGATTGGGCCGCGAGTGTGGCGATTTTGCCGATTTTCGAGGCGAGACTAGGGGGATGCGCTAATTGAACGTTACATGGTTTTGGAAGCTTATCTGGAAGATGGCGATAGTTTACATGGGTGCGGGTTACTTGGAATGAAAATATTCATGCCAAGATTAAAAAATATTTTTATAATATGCGCGTAAAGTATCACTTTTTGTACTTTGTAAATTTTAAAATGCAATTTACACCCGCTGTATCAAAAAATATTGTTAGAGACACATGCGAAAAATGATTCCTGACTGAGGCGATTATCAAACTCGTCCTCGGGATTAATTTTTTTGGACTTTTATTAAAAACTACTATTTTGATCTGAAGTGCGTAAAGTCTCACTTTATACACTTGGCTAATTTTTTAAATGCAGATTACACACTGTAAATTCGTTTAAAACGTTTTAAAATGGCGACAATATATTTAAATGGAAGCTATACACTTATCGGTCAGTATAATTTTACACAAATGAATTTATAGTGCACCTACTGTATATAGTAGAAGAAAATATTTTTGAATACATTGCAAAATTGATTTTTGATCTAAGCGATTATCTCATAAACTAACATTCGTTCGAGAATCAATTTCTTTACGCTTGTACCGAGATATGCTACGAGTGAATTTTTAATCATGTATCGGATGTTTTTCTGTCCATTTATTAAAAATTCCTTTACAATATCTTACAAAATTCATCATATTCACTTATGTGATAAGTTTAAGTTATAAAGGCATTTATTTATTCAATATCGATTTTAGACAACATTTGACATTACAAAACTCTTTTACCGAATTCACTCAAATATTCCAGTAACAATCATCCACAAATATAAAACAAATTTAAAACCCCCAAGAAAATGTTCTCTCAACGCAGCAGAAACGCAAAATCCCAACGAGCACCAAACGAGCCCCGAAACATCATACTCAGGATGCTCTCGTCAAGCGCGTCTCTCCTACCCACGTCACAGTGTCAAATACCCTCGCATTTTTCACCTCTCTCCCCGTCTCCCCCAGCATTCCCGCATCCTCACGATGCCCCCCATTATATTCCGCAGAACCGCGAAATACCTCATCGCGGTGCGTCTTCTCCTCCCTCTCTCCCCCCGATGATAAATCGAAAGCCCTCCACCTCCTTCTATATACTCACGATCGGCCCCGGGGGCGAATGCCTTCTTCGCGAGGTGATTTGGAAACGCGCGGCCGACAACAATTAAACATCCCGCGAAACAGAAGTAGAGAGAGAGAACGAAAGGGCAATAAGGCGAGCAGAGAGGGAGAGAGAGCTTAGAGAGGTGGGGCGCGGGCAAAAAAAAGGATGAAAATCGCTTGCGCGCGCGCGCGTGTATTTTACAACCGCGCGCGCAAGCGAACGCAATTAACCGCGCTAAAGCCGAATATCCCCATAGGGGCATATGTGTGCGCGAGAGAGAAAGAGAGGCGAAAAAGCGCGAGGGAGGGAGAGAGAGAGAGGCGAAGGTAGGAGGAGAGACAAACGTTGCGGTCTGCGGAGAAAGAGAGTGAGAGAGAAAAAGATCGTCTCTCTTTCTTTCTCGAGTGCAGGGAGAGAGAGAGAGAGAGGCTGCTGCCGCTCTGTTGCTGCCCTTAGGGCTCCAGACGGGAACGCTTTTAAAATTTATTGACAATCATAAATTTCGAAAATAAAACCTTATATTCTCTCTCTCTCCAGCGCTCTCGCGTTGCTGCTCCGCAATGCGCGAGCTCTCTTGCCATTCTCCTCTCTCGCTCTCTCTCGCTCTCTCTCCCTCCTTTCTTTCTTTCCGCCGTCATCCGCGCACGTATGTGTGCGCGCACCTTCTTGCTTTCCTCCTTCCTTTTTTCCCGCTCGCTTGCTCTCTCTCTCTCTCTTTCTCTTTCTCTCTCACTCTTGCTCCTTTTGCGGAGAACTCGAAACAAAAGAATTCGTTTCGAATTTGCCCCCTTGAACCTTTCTCTGTGTGCTCCACGTGTGCACGCGCAGTCCTATATGAGCGCTCGTGCACTTTTTAACGTCGCTCGTGTCTTTCCTGACTTTTTGCACTGTCCCTAGGCGCTTATAGTTCTCCTTCTTTCTCTCTCTCTCTCCCATTCTTTCTTTCCGTAGCTTCACACACACGCGCGTTTTTCACCTTCGCGAAATAGCTCGAGGAGAGAGAGTTTCGCTGGCGTTTATTAGAGAAGCGCGAGCGCGATTTTTCATTATCGTCGTAAACAAGAGCGCCCCGATGAGCCATTTCTTCTCGAGAGCTAACTTTTTTTGGGCCCGCTTGAAGAATGCAATTTGTTTAGGAAGGACTGGACCGGATGGGAATATTGTAGACGGCGTTTAGACGAAAATTTAGTGGTGTGCTTGAATATTTCTTTGAAATATTATCCTTCATGTTTGATGTTTGCCTTTCGTTGATTTCTTTTTGCTAATGCTCTAGAAGGTACTGAATATATAGCTATATAGTAAAAGGAAATAAATAAAAAATAGTGGATCTTGCCATATTTGAAGTTAAAGATTTTTATAATTGCGGAGATAAATCGAAAATATTTCGCTCGTTTTATTTCAAGTTATAAAGCATAAATTTTAGAGCCTAGTAATAGCTTGATTCTTGAAGATTTATGATAATATAAAAAAGTTGTGAATCCATGATTATAACCGTTTAAATTCAGCACCTAAACCTCGTTAAGCAAAATTCCAGGAGTCATCGTAGTCAATTGATGGCACTTTTAAAATGCGTATTTTTTATTTTAATTTTATTATTTCTTCGGCCTTTCAAGATTATATTTACATATTTACAAGCAATTTTTTACTCCTTGCAGCAAATCATTTTCATCTCGAATTGCGTCTCTCAGAATACTTTTTAACAGAAACGATAACATTTCATCGAACAACTTTTTGCGCAAACTAATACTAAACACCTTCAAATTCCATCGGCATTCAAACAAAAAATTCACTCCACCACTTACTTACAGACCACTAATCCAACATTTACAAACATGCCAAACCGTCCCACACAGTTTACAAAAATCCCTCCCTCCCTCCCGTCACCAAAAATTTCCATCTCGTAACCATCCCGTCAGCGACAACAGCTCGCGCGTGAATCTCCGCTCGCGCTCGCCGCTTGTGTATTGACAGAAAACACCGCTGTTGAACGTCGGCTCGGATTATTATTTGTAGCAGTTTAACGAGCGCGATAGACGCTCTCCTCTACCTTTTTTTAAACAAATCGAATTCCAGGCCGATTCGTTCGACTGTTTACGAGCGATGTGCGTGCGATTCTCGAGTGTTTGGATTTTTGCGCCGAGGAGATGACGCTGCCGCGCGCGCGCCGCGTGTGAAAAAAAGCAAGCCGTCGAAAGCGCGAACGATGCGTAATGAGGAGAAAAGCAAAAGTGTCGTTTGTTATGCGCGTGAGCGATGCTTCGATGTGAATTGCGATTATTATTGCCTGTTGAGAGAGTTTGATGACTGTATCTTTGAGTGTGACGAGCTGTGGGCTCGTGATGCATTGTTGAGCAATTTAGAAATTTTTGTGTATTTAGATTGGTAATTGCGATGAAAATTGTACAGCAGATTTCTTTATCTGTCGTGTATAAAGTTTAGCGCGTATCGGATCGGTGCAGTTAAAGTGAAATAAATCGTAATAGACTTACATTCTAACGAGAAATGGCCATTGATCGGTGTAACCTCCGAGGTTAATATACTTTTACAGGCCATAAAAGCCGTGAAAATCATTGGAGGCACGGTCTCGGCAGTGAATGAAAAGATTATAAAAGATAAATCTCAGAAATAATCGACGTTAATTACAGCCTCGATCATCAAAGTAGAATACGGCCCGATCCGTCAGCCGCGCACAAAAAGATCGTTAACGAATTATTATCAAACGGCTCAAAGGCTAACAGTAGCCAAGATCTAACCCGAATTTCACAATTACCGATCGTCCCACACCGGCCATTCAACCGCTTAGTATTCATCCTCCCTAATGGACCGTTTGCTCCAGCCAACCGCGCCGACTTCTCAAAAAACCAAATAAGATAAGAAACAAAATAGAAACTGCCTCCACGCATACACACGCACACAAACGGGATCACGACGGCTACCGTATATCCATTATATCGAGGGATTCGAGGAAAAATCATGGACTTAATATGCCATTACTCGGGCGATTCCGGGCGGCGATTACGTTGTCAAGGGAATTAGGCTCGAATTGCCTCGAGCGGCTCGAGAGAGCCGAGGTCGACGGTCCGATTGACGGGAGAGAGAGAGAGACGAGCGCCGCTTGTATATATAATAATGTGTTCATCATCGCGTTAGCGCTATGTTTACCGAATCTTAGCCGGGAGAGCCGGACGTGGATCGCTTTTGTTCTCGGAGTCGTATACCGATTTTTATTTGACTTTTTGAGGAAAAAGGAGTACACGCCAGGACGAGAATAGAGATTTCCGCGGAAGCGAGCATTCCTCGGGCAACATCGCCGATTCCGCGAAACTGCGCCGATCCTGGCTAACCGATCCCGCGGCTGCGCGCTCGGCGCTTATCAGCTCGCATCTACAAGTCGTGCTCACTCGCGCGCGACACGGCAGCTCTCGGGGAGCGAGACTGAAGCTGCGTTTGCATGGCGTCTCGCCGTTTAAGAGGGATTTTTTTTTGGTGCGGTGACATTTTTGCAGTGGTGACGAGATGCTGCGACTAGGATTTACGTATTCTTGAAAGTTGGTTGGGTGGTTAATTAATCGAGTGCGAAGATTCTGTTTAAGTAGTAGAAGAGTAATGGAACTGGTTAATGGAAGATTCGTTCTGAAAAATAATGAAAAAATGATTACAAGCAAAGTTGAACAGAGGTCGTACCATCCCGAATAAATTTTCCCCTCCACTTACAATACAATACGAAAATTAATCCCTTAGCAATATAAGAGCGGAATCTGCATAATAACTAGAACATCGCCGAAAGGCATTCTCGGAAATCCTCCTCCTCCTCAGCCGACGAACAAGCCCCCCGCGCGTGACCCCCTCCCCGCGAACAATGCAAAAAAGCGGCTCTCCTCTCTCTCTCTCTCTCTCCTCTCAGGAATACCCGACGCGTGTTCCCTCAACTGACCCGGGACTTATGTTAATCCCCCTCTGCCTTATAACCAAAGAGCCTCGACTCCTTGCATACTCGCGCACACATTCACATACGTACAAAGACCTCCCGAGCATCACTTTTGAGAAAGAGTAGAAGAGAGACGGAGAGAGGACGAATTCATCATCAGTTTTCAAGTCAGGAATCATAACGGGGCGATTCATCACGCGCGCCCGCCAATCAGTCATAAGCGCCGATCCGCGGCGATGAAGAAGAGAGAGAGAGCCGCTCTCTCGTGCAGCGCGAACTTTTGTATTTCGGTTTTGCTCGACGTGTCTTGCCGGTCGTTTTTCGGCGGGGCACCCGCGCTTCGTGCAAGCGGCTATGTGCGCCGAGTACACGTGTAGGATATTTCCAGGCGATGCCGACCTTGAGGCCTGGCTCGAGGAGCCCGTTTTACACCTGAGCTCGCCGTGCTGGTGGAGTTTCGGTAGCGGCGGTGATCGCTTGTTGATCTGCGCTGAATTTTGAGGTAGCGATGGAGATCGTTGATCGGATTTGTCGTTCGATGAATTTTGGACAATGCCTTTTTCCAGATGTGAATGAGGGACTTTGATCGATCGGGCTTTTTGGAGAGGTGTATCCGTGAAGATGACAGTCGACGACTCGTCGAACTCAAGAAACTGTATTGTACGGCTTATTACGTTTTTTTTTTGCAAAAGTTAAATTATCTTGACGCGGTAATTCACCTATGCTTAGGTACAAGCGCTCTCTTACCGATCCCAAACGACGGCTATTCGCCTATAAACTAATTAAAATTCAAATAACTCAACTCCCAACGCACCCAACCATCCCCAACCATCACCGTCCACTTTCTGAAAAACACATCACCGCTCAACTAATTACAGCGCTTTAATTAGACAAGGTCAGCCCCGAGCCATCCACTCTCTCAGGTGTATAAGGGGCATATTATCCCACTCCCGGGCTCTATCCTCTATCCGGTACGAGCTCTCTCTCTCTCTTTCTCCCGAGCGCGATACGATCCCTCATCCGTCTCGGCGTTCTAAATCGTTTCCTCGCGTGGGGTCAGAGCCGCTTGCAGCCGATTCCGCCGTATATTAGCGCCGATTTTTCCTACCGAGCGCAGGCCACGTATATAAAGGAGAAACGTGATCGGCCGAAAATTAATTTGACCGCGGCGGGTCACGAAAACGCGTGTTTACGCGCGCGCTTTTCGCGCCGCGAGCCGAAGAATGCGGAGGAGGATGCGAGGGATTGTAATGCGAGGTGTTTAATTATGGGGATGGGGTGGGGGAGGGGAGACTGGCGAAATGGAGTTTTTGAGAATGGGAGATGATTTGCGGGGGATAATAGTCGAGGCTGGATGGACATATTTTTAATGGTGCTGACTGAAATATGGAGGGAGAGTTGATGGAGTACTGTTTTGCGTTAATTAATCTTTCGAGGCACGACATGCGCATAAGTTTGTTGCTTTGAAAAACAAAGCGGTACAAAAGAAAATGGTAAAAGTATTTTTGGATTAAACGAATACTACACTGCCACCTAATCTCGTGCCTCCCAAACGCCATGAAAAAAATTCAAATCTCTCCTCAAAAGCACCTGTCCCCAAGAAACTGGAAACCCGACAATCCGCTCTCAAAACCCAGCGAAACTCGATCGGCCTCAACTTAGAACACCCAAGACCAGTCCCATCCAGCATTTTTCCCCCGACAAATCCGCCTCAAGCCCATCAAAGTCCTCCGGCGAAGCAACGGTTCATCGCCGGTTCAGCTTGACCCGCACGCGCGCATTTTCCATCCTCGTAGTCGCGAGTCCCGATTAAAATGAGCGGCGCGCCGCGTCCCGCGCGTAACACACGCACCCGGAAACGGAAGTGACGTCCGTCGTGAGCCGAGTCTCCGAAGTGTCTCTCTTGGCCGAGCGTCCGTTCTTTTAGAGCTCGGTGCTGCAGGGAAACTTGTTTGTTTCGAGCTCGATGTGTGTCGTAGTTAATGTTGGAATGAAATTTGGTGGCTGATTGGTGTGCTGGTTATTGGGGTACTTGGGTTTTGTATGAGGGCTTGGTTGAGTGGAGAGACTGGGCTTGACTTTTTAGAAGTGTGGTGGATGGGTGAGATTCAGGGAAGTGATATTTATGAGCTGGCGGCTTTATCGATGAAGAGGATTTATGTTTAGGAATGTGCTGCGGACGAATTTATGGGGTGTTTTTGGAGAAATTGATGATGTTTGTTAAATCAATAGTTCCTTATGATGGACAATTTATATTTTATATTAAATTATTCATAAACAAAATCTAATAAACGTACATTTACAGTTTCCATCACAATCACTCCTACTTGGGCTACAGCAATGTCCTTTAAATTTTTTCTACACGTCTGCACTATAAAAGCCTCACTAACAGAACCCACAACCATAAAAAATCCAAATTAACAAATCAAAGATAGGAGACACTACAAACCATTCTAGACTCTCCGATTATTTATCGGAGCACAGTTAACCCAACGCACTTAACTCACCTTTCCAGCCTAAATAGCTCGATATTGAGAAAGCGCGCACGTCCCGAATTTAGCAATAAAATCGGCTGGAATGCGCGCGATTGGAATATATAGTTGGCGGGCTACGGGCGAGTGCGGGAAAAGCGCGAGGACACATATACATGTACAAAGGTAAAACACAATGGCCGGCCGGCCTTGATGTTTACACATTATTTTTGTTGTGTGCATTTAGAAAGAGCGCTGTTGTCGCTTGTATCTGGAGATCTAAGAAAAATGTTTTAAGCGATTGTATAAGAATATACGCGCCGGCATTGTTGCCCGCGAGTTGGTACGTCCGGTGAGTTTTGTGCTCGTTTCGTTTGTTTGATTTTGCTTGTACACGTTTTTCTGGAAGTGTTCATTCGGAATGGATTATTTCGTGGAATGTGCAGAAATGTACATGCTCATGCAGGAATAAATGTTTTTTTAATAAACGCTAGTGATTCGGAAGGGTTCATAAAATACTATTATATAATAAATATATTAATTTGCAAATATGGTAATTAGTGATAAAAAATCAAGTGTTAAATATTTAAGGAAAATGCTGCTTTAATTAAACATTAATTTATCTGTTAAAAAATAACATTTTATTTTTAGTAGCTATTATTTGAATTAATAAATAAAGTACTTATTGCTTAAAAATATAATGCAATTGTAAACAAGGTATTCACAAAGATTGATGATTTAAAAAGTGATAATTTTAATAACATTCAGGAATCACAAAATGGCTTATGTAAAATGAATAAGCATTTTCTGGAATAATAAAGATTAAATTCTAATATTTTATATATATATATTATAATGATATTCAATTTTTTATCAACAATTGTAATAAATAGCAATCTTTTAGTTTATACCCGTAATCTATATTAGATAAGACTTTTTATTTAAATCAGAGAAATTCAGATACGATACATTACTTTTATTTTGCAGATAAGAAAAGTCGAGATGATACGAGGCGATATTTGACATAGAATTTGCTGAGTTCAGTACTAATTCGAGTACTTCCACGAGTGTGAATGGATTTCACCGTTCGGTGAGTCATTTACACTTAATCGCTTTATGAAATAAAAATGCTGATTTTAAAACTGATTGAGGCTGAACTAAATTTAAATGAAAGTCTTTACAGATCGGAAATATTTTATTATATTATACTGTAATTCGTATGAGAGCATTCTCAACAAATATTTAAAAAATTGGTGTATCACGTTTTAAAAATAGTTAATCTAAATGCTCACAGTTAGCCATCCACTGGTCAAAAAATAGGGAACGTTTCTACCAGGAATATAATATAATTATTTCTGGTTAATTACAACGAATAAAAATATAATTATTTACAAAATTTCACAGTATTTTGTCATATCTATTTCATCGTGACCCAATAAAATTATGTTCAATATAAATATTAAGTAACTTTTTTGAAAAAATTACTTAGAATATTTCTTAAGTCTTACAAATAATAGTCTATTATTCTTAAAATATGAGATATCGATCTTAAACATTCTTTAAGTAACTAATTTACCCAATCTTTACAAAAAAAAATCATTCAAATAGACAATCTAGAACATCCCACCCACACCTCCCTCATCTTGCCACCAAATATCGCGCATTTATTGTCCGATCTCTAAACCCAACGCTTAAGCGTTATATCAGGCAGGAACGCGGAATATATATCGACGGGTGATCGAGAGGCTCGCGGCATTGATTTACCGCAGGCCGAGCGCAAGTCGGATCGTATCGACTTTATATACTTGTGCGCGAGAGCGGTATATATATACACGAAGCCCGTGTAACGTTTCAAATTAACCGAGGCCTCCCATTCACGGAACGAACGTGAGTACAGCAGCCAGAGATGCAACGAGCTGCTGCTGCCGCTGCTGCTGCTGCTCCTGCTGCATGCAGGCAAATCTCATTCCCCCCGATTCTTAGTCTTTTTATTCCTCGTGAGCCTCTGTTGCCTGGCTCTCGCTCTTGTGTCTCTCTCTTTGGCCGATGGGGTCCGGGGAACACGATGAAAAAATCTATTGAAGATTAACATATTTTGTGCAAGTATGCTTCAAATGGAAATTTGAACTACATTCGTGTTTGAGATATAGGTATAGGTAGAACGAAAAATAATTTCTTTTGTAAGTGTGTTTGGAGGTTTATAGGATTATGTAATTGCTAATTGATTAAAAGGATTTCTTATTGGATTTAAAACATGGTCTAACAAACAAAAATGATTGAAAATTGCTTGATTAGAATTAATGCAATGTAAATATAAGTGGTAGCTTCTCATTTGTAATATCAGCATCCTGTCATTGACATGAAAGTTTATCTACAGCTCGTTTAGTTTAATTTAATTAACTATTCACATAAATTTTCTTTATCAAATATCAAATTAATTAAAGAGGAACTCTACACATACATGCAAGTGATTTGCACTACAAATTTACAAATAAAATGCTAGCTACTCCTCTCTAGCTATTCCTACAATTAGAAAGTAAAATTGTATAAATACTTGAGTTATGTTAAAAATGATTAATTCGTGCCGTTCAAAATAAATTAGAACGCCAAAGATCAGACTTTCAGATGAATACGATTTTATCGAGGATCGGAATCCGAAGATTTTACGTTTCCTATACGCATTAAAAATTAATCTCTACATCTGAAACACGTCATAATTACATGCTGTAAGTCCATCAGTTTTTATTTCATAAATTTTTCCAGCCGATAAGCACCGCTTCACCCAAAGAATCCCAATTCACTTTTTTCATCACACATAAATCCGCATTACTCAATATTAAACCGACCGGAGCACCCAGAGAGACATTCGCTTTCGCGCCAAGCGATGCTGTCAATAACGTCTGCATACTAACGAGCACCTTCGTTTCCCATTCGGCATCTATCTCGGCGTAACAACCATCATTTACCCGAACTAATGATAACCCTCCAATAATCGTCATTACTCATTCCCTCTGTACGATTCGCCCTCCCCCCTTCGTTGCTCCTCTCCGGTCCCTCTACCAGCGCCACTTGTCGCCTCCGCCAGACAAAAAGCCCAAAAAATCGGCGATCCTCTCGCGATGTCGATACAGTCGCGCTTTTCCAGCGTCCGTTCCACGAACCGATCGGCCAGGAGGCGCGAATCGAGGGAGAAGGACGCCGACTAATTATCCCCCCGCGAATCCGGTGCGCGCCCGGTGTGGGCACACACGGAGAAAGAGAAATCCTAGGCGGCCATTACCGTATCTGCGCGGCGCGATCTCTCATTCCGCCGTGAATGTTTTGAATTTTAAAGGAGGGCTACTAGCGAAAAAGAGAGGAGAAAAAAGGGAGATGGTATCGAGACGGTGCATCTGTCGCGCGGAGGGTTGCAGATATGCGTGGATTGAGAGTATAGGTCTTTGTACGAGGCCAGAGGCGATTTGGGTTTCTTTTTTGGTTGTGTTTGTGGATGTGGATGGGTATTACTTTGATTCGGGATTTTATCGGTGGTAGGTTGATTAAAGGGATGGGGTTGTATGAAAAGTTGTTCTTTTTTCATTAATTTGAATATTAGACTGATAAAAATGTTCTAGAGTAAGTTATTATATGTATTAGGAAAAATTTCTATAATTTATATCAAATTTATATCGAGACATATACTTAATCTGTAATAAATTTTAACACACTTATATAAATTACTAATATAATTTACAAACTTTCATATAAAAGTTACAAACTTTTGTAAAAAGTGTCATTTTCTCAGTACATTTACATTTAGTAAGAGAATTACAATGCTGCCGTTTACAGTCACATTAGATTGAGGTTAGGTTGAGCTTCCCAACGATAGTTCGCAAAAAATCGTTCAAGCATCTGGAGTGTCCTCTTTTAATGTAACATCAATACCGACAACGGTATTATAATAAAATTATAATAAAATCATAAATAAAAATGCATAACTATACTTACATTAGATGAAAAATTTTTTAAGCAACTATCTACTATCTGATAGCCAATGGGCATGTTCGATCCCATTATCCAAGAATTTTTTATTAATTTAATATTTAAATGGAAAATAATGTACAAATTGTATTATGTAACATAGTAATTTTTAATTAAATGCAAATATGCATCCACTTTGGTGGTAGTAATTTATCTCATTATTCTTTATTGATAATCTTAAGAATAAATATTAAGATCAAAAATGAACAATAGATTTTTTAAATATAATCTAAATGTATCTTTCTATCTCAGATCATTTTAAGTAATAAGCATACAAATCTCTAAATTACAATAGCTTAACTTTGAACCATCCAATACCTACTCCCATTGCTTCATTATTCTGAAAGCCATACAACTATCATCTCCTTCGTTTAAAAATCTCTTCATCTCAAGAAACAGTCAGTCCATCATCATTCGCATCGTTCCAGAATCCTTGAAAAAATGACTTCCTATTAAATCCCTCCATCCATAGCCACACTCGCAATCTCTACTCTCTTATCTCTGACTACTACCTCTCTCCCTAACTCCCGACGACACACTGTGTCACCTCTATCTCCTCAGCCTAAGAACCTCCACGTGTTCCCGCCGGTCAATCTCCCCTGGACGCTCCTTCTCTCTCTCTCTTTCTCTTTCGAGGTGTGTGTGCGTCGTCCTTCCTTAAAGGTCCACGATACGACAACGGTAGCCCTCACACATACACCCCAACAGTAGCATCGCCTTGTCTGATCATCCTCGCCCTAATGAAGCCTGGTTTATCTAAAGACTTTCGATTCCCAGTATAACCCCCCTCTCGCGCCAGCGAGAGAGACACCTTCGAGCTGTGCCGTATGTGAGTATGTGTGTGTGTGTCTGTATTCGTCTCTCTCTTTCTCTCTCTGGAGCTAGGTGTACAGGCGCCGGCAAAAGGGAGAGAGAGAGAGGAGCGTCAGGTGTGTGTCGCGCCAAGAGACCTGCTCACAATGATTCTTCTTCCTTCTTCGTCTTTGGCTCTTTCTTTCGGGCCTCCTTTGTATGTATATAGACCGGCTGCTGCCGCTGGTGCTGCGTTCTTGAGCGATGGGATTGCAGCCAGAGTGGGCTTTCTTCTCTAAGGTGATTCTTTATTTTCGATGAGTTTCTTATTTGTCATGCCGCGTGAGAATGAGAGATTTGTGGCTTTTTCTAGTTGGATGGGCAGTAGGAGAATGTTCTTATATTTATCGATTGTTCTTCAATCGTATTTTGATAGGTTTTACTTAGGTGATAGTGCTATCCTCTAAATAAATTATGGTGTTGCTCGATTCCATAGAATATAGCGTAGGATTGATAATTTTTTCAATCAATTCAAATTCCAAATTTAACTGATATAGTTAATAATTCATAATTTTACCTTCAGTTGTGACTTCTGTGAGAATGGCATAAGGACTTTTTTGGCAAACTGAGATGACCTTACCATCACAATTCAGAATGGATATGTAGCTATTTACCACCTTCATTACTGAAAAAATACGTTCTCTTGAAAAAAAGAAAATGTAATTTGAAAAGAGTAATAAGAACATTGATAAATCTACAATTTTTAATCGAAAACTCAAAAAGTCTTCTAAGTAACTATTGTTCTTTTACCTTGATATTACAGATATAACCAAACGTTACATAGCCAATAAAGCATAACTAACTAACCATAGTGTTCATTGGCCTTGTCCCCTACTCCTTAATTCATACAAGGACAACACTTACTTCCAAAATTTCATCTACTGCAAATATTCATTCTAAAATGTTACTGTACTATTCAATCGCCACTTGATTAATGATCTCTTTCAAGTTCATCTGCACTACTTCTCATCAGACTACTCTTAATCCACCTACCCTGCACACCAGTGATAATTTCGCCGGCGACTGTACGCTCTTGAAGTTGTGCTCCGCTAACACCGGGCCACCCAGCGCCAATCTCTCTTCCTCTCTCTCTCTCTCTCTCTCTCTCTCTCTTTCCACCTTCCTTCCTCTCTCGATATCTCGTCGTCGCAAAGGTGGGTGAGCGCGCGAGAGATCGAAGAAGCGGGAGGGAGAGAAAAGAGACACACAGCTGCCGCTGCCACGGTGGTAGGGAGAAATCCACGATGTTAATTTTAACTTAATTAAGGCTTAATTGAGAGAAAACATTATACTCCGCGCTTGCGGCCACGTTGTGTCTTGGTTATCCCTCCGGCGCGCGCATCTGCAACGCAAATACGGATTTGAAATTTCAAAAATCTCCGGCGCGCGGTAGAGCGGGGGTGCCGGCCGTGTCTCTCTTTCTCTCTCTCTCTCTCTTCCTCTCTCTCCGTGTATATCGCGAATCGTGGTCAATTAGAGAGGAGGACTGCTGCTGCCGTTGCTGCTCCGTGGCCGTGCGACTTTTTCCTCAATAAAATAATCATACGCTTTGCATCTCATCGCTCGCTTGTTCGGCTGAGGTAGGGGCGATTTCAGACGGGGGGTCCCTAAGACACAGGAGCATCTGGCTTTTGTCCGCGCTATGGGCGATCGCCAAGTGAATTTAGATGCGCGAGGTTGAAGCTACGGATGATACTCTTTCGGGCAGCGATCACTGAACTTCTTGCGGGTGGATTATGTGAACC